>JAANDH010001143.1:76889-98478 GCA_011799765.1 Nymphaea thermarum
AACAAAAATCTTAGATGTATGTTATGGTAGGAATGTCATTAGATGAATGTTGTTCTACGAATGAATGATTTCTCTTTCAATCGTATAGATCAATGTATCCATGCATTCTCACCCACTTTATTTCACTTATGATCACAAGCACATCTCCAAAAGAACATAAGAGGGAATGAAACTCTAAATAGGTGGTAACCGAATTAGAGCAAAATCTCAAACCTATTTAAAGTCTTATGATAACACTAAAGTGATTTCAAAATGATTTCACAAGTTTTTCAAATGATATTTACTAATTCCACTTTTTTCTCAAAATATTTTACATTTTCAAGCAACTTTTCAAGAGTCTTTTCAAAAGATCGAAACATCAAACTTTCAATATTTTATACACCGCATATAGAATAAAAGGATGTTTAAGTTAAAATAAAATGCATCAATAATAAACATAGCCCTTGGGTTGATTACCTCCAGTAAAGGCGCCAGAATGGTCGATCCTCGTACCGACGGGCGAGTCCTTTTCTTCCCTATTTCAAAGCAAAATCTCATTTTTTTGGAGCACTCCAAAACCAATGAAAATTTTGGGATGCAAACAGATGGCGACCGTGATGGGACCCGTCTTCATTTGGCTATGATTATAATTGATGCATTTTCAAAAACTTAAACAACTCATATATTGCCAATGATAAAGCATGTTCTTTTTTTTTTCCTTGACCCCATTGGCTTTTCATTTCATTGCTTGATGATTGTATTTGCTTTCTTGCATATAAGACTAATTGAGGTTGATCAATCATGTTCACCAAGATCTAGGATCAAATACAACCCACCTCAATTTCGGACTTGTTTGAAAACAATGTTTGCTCTTCTATTTATTTTAATCACCATCTTAGGCAACATTGCATTAGAGACAATTGATTTTTAATGATTTCTCATATTTCAAAATTTCAATACCTATTTGTCCCGGTCAACATGTTGACGGGCTTGGTCTTAAGCGGTAGCACAAGACTAAGCCTTACAACTAGACCACACCTTGGGTGGGAAAGCCCCCTCGTTAATACGATGAGTGGTAATTTATGGTATATCGACGAGTGATCAAGAAGAAGTGGATGAGCCTTATCCATAGTTGCCTAATGGAGAATTTTATGCTCGTACTAAGCCTTTTGGCTAAGGTATATTGGCATATCTTTTATGGAACAATTTGATCAAACCAAATTCAATTAGGGTTCTAAGCTCATTTTCAAATATATGCATGATAAAGGTGACTTTCAAAAATGTTGAATTTTTATCATCGTGTGATGATTACATGTGTGTCCTCATTCAATCTTTGATCAATTTAATAATCTTGCATCTCATTTTCTCATTTAAATCAAAGTTTTTTCAATCATTTCTATATAATCTTCAACATGATCACACTATAAAATCATGTTTGGACTCTACTATCTAATGACATTGAATTTTCAAATATTGTCATTCAAGCAAATCAGTTTTTCAAAATCACTTCAAGATCTGCATTTTCAATATCTCGCTTCTTCATGGGTCCAAACCTCATATTCTTAAACATGATAGCCAGTTATTGGCTCAATTACCAATCTTTGCTTGACCTAGGTCAGACAGTCTTTTGCCCTCATTTTAACCAAACATTTTTCCAAGCTTCAATACTTAGGGAATATCTTTCCTAACGTTTTACATCTTCCACAATTTCACTAGATCATCAATTATTTCTTGGCAAATCTTTTTTTAGAATTTGTTCAAAATCTATTTCTTGTCAATCTCTTATTTGTCTAATCTCCTATTATCAAGTATGTGACCCATCTATTGGTTCAATTACTAACTTTATTTGACTCGAGTCATACATAATTATTTTGGCCCCAACACCCATATCTTTCTGCTTATTTCATTGAGTTATCATTTATTCCAAATTGAGTATCAATTTTTGCTTTACTCGATTATACTCCATCTTCAATCGTGAGACACATGGTTTCCATTTATTGGATCCATATGAATCAAATATCATGTATTCATTATACTCTATTGGAGGTCTTATCCTCTCAAAGTTAATATTCTTCACAAGTGATAAATGGCTCATAATTCTCTCTATTCTCCCATATTATCAACTTACTGTCTTGCAATGAAAATCACTAATTTTCTATCATATTTTTACAACAAATTTCTTTCAAGCTTTCTCTCAATTACGTGTCAAAATTCTTTCATATCCAAGTTCAGACACGTGATATTGTCTTTCACCCTCTCATATCAATTTTTATGCATTTGAGACAATTTCCATTATTTTCTCCACCTCAAGCTCAGTCTGAGGACTGAGATCAACACGTGTTTGACTCGGGCCATACATTCCTTGTTTTCTCACTTACATTTAGCCCAATAATTTTTCAGCTTCAATACATATGGAATGTCTTTCTTCCCATTTTACTACTTCCATGATTTTATTGGGTCATCATTTATTTCAAGATTTTTGCTAATGCTCCGATATATTATATTTTCAATCGTTGGACATCTAATTTTTGACTCATTCATTCACCCTGGTTCAATATATATCTTCCTGAGTCAAACCTCATATATTCATACTCTACTCGAGATTTAATCATTGCAAAACTAAGATTCTCTGTTTTGCTGCATTATCAACTAGATATCTCGCCATGAGAATTACCATCTAGCTATCATATTCTTATTACAAAATTTTCTCCTACAGGGTTTGTCTCAATTTCTTTACCTCAGAGACAAAACATAAATTCTTGCATACCAAAGTTCATATATATGTCATTACATTGCACCCTCATTTTCCTGATAGTGGAAACTATATCAATTTCCTTTATATAATTTTTCTCATACCTTATTTGATTGAGGCAATTTCCATTACTTTCTTCACCTCAGTCTCAATGCAAGACATCAACTAGCTATCATCTACCCAGCATTCTCTCATTTATCAATCATGGTAAATTCCTAATACTGTGGCATTTTTATTATTTCGAAACATTTCCAAAATGTTTTGCGACAAATATTTTTCATAAACAATCATCATTGTTCATAGAAAAAGGGATCATATCTCAATCAAATCAATTCAGCTGTAAAGCTAAAGATTTGATCAAGCGCAATCCGGTCGCTAGGCTCGGAGCTTTCTAAAACTAGCTCAACCATGTCGCTAGACAAAGAAATTTTATGGAGCAAGCGCAACTTGGCCGTTTGACTAGGGGCTTTTTTCGAAGCAAGCTCAACCCAAACGTTAGTTTGGGGAATTTTAACAAGGTCAAAATCCAGCCTTGGGTGAAAACAAAAATTTCACCAAAAGGCACTCGAAGTGATAAGAAGACTTCTCGTCACAACCAATGTTGGAGCAATAGGGTCTCATCCTTCATTTCAACAAAGGTATTCGTGGTGATGAGGGTTCTTTCCCGGCATTGCCACTTGTTATTGAGCAACCCATTCAAGAAAGGGGTAAAACCTGAAATTATGGACAACCCACGCAGGGAATGGGTAAAACCTGCATGCAAGCCAAAGCAACCCACGCAGGTAAGGGGTTAAACCTGCACTGCATGCCAAAGCAACCCACGCAGGTAAAGGGGTTAAACCTGCACTACAAACTAACGATACCCACATAGGTAAGGATATGCCGATTTGATAGATAACCCCTTTATAGGAATTGGGTTCATCGTTAGTCTTTTGGGAGGGATTTGAAGCTTATCCTTCGCCATGATAGGAATTATATCTTCCTCCTTGTCTCTGTTATACCGTCCTCGCCCTCAAAAGTTATGAAAAGTACCTCGAGTTTTATTCTGGCCTGTAAGTTGAGCATAGAAGGCAACTTGAGGTGAGACGTCAGAGTTAAGAAACTTGTTTCTTACTTCCAGACTTTGCAAGAGAGATACCCGTTCTTTGTGCCATAACGAAAGGCTCGTAGCCTTTTCCCAATCTTTGGAGAAGCTAAAAAGCTTACTTTGCTCTCTCTTTTTATTTCTCTCTTCTTCTCCTACTTGGAGTTATTTTCATCAAGCAACAACTCTTCAAGGGAGCATCAAAGATCTCTTGGAGGCTTCATCTTCAACATCTTGGGAGCTTCATTCAAGGTAAGTCCAAGATCATTCAAGAGAGGGCTTATTTCCAATATCAATTACATTCGAGGTATTTAATCTTCCTCTATTTCTATTTTCATTTTTTCTTCTCTCCATGGCATTTCCAAATATCATTCATATCTGAGGTATGTAAATCTCTATTTTCATTTCCTCTTTTTCTCTCTTCTTCCTCTCCTCATGGTCATATGAGATAGCCCTCAATCTCTATTTTTAAAGTCAAGAGGCTATGCTCAAGTGTACCGGGAGCATGAGAAGATGAGATGATCTTTTATTTTCATGCTTAGATCATGTAATCTTTCCTTTTTATATCTTCATTTTCCTCTTGTCATCTCCTTTTGGCCGTGCAAGATAGCTCAAATGATCCGTAATCAAGAGCTACTCTTGAGTGCACCGGAGGTATGAGCAAGATGGAACAAAATCTATTTCTTCATTTATCTCCAAATATATAGTTGCTATATTTTCTTTGTTTATCATTCATGCTTGAAATGATGCTCATGCATGATATTCTAATCTACCATTTACATGACCCAATGCACTATGAGAGTGAGCGTTTGGGGTTGAGATTTCTTCTTGTGATTTTTGATGTTGGGGCATATCCAACCCGGGAAGACCCTTACGAATATGTACATGTTAATATGCATTTGCATGTCATTTTGCGCTAGTTTCTTTTCTAATCACCCCATTAGAAACTCTAACGATTGCATCGTTGTATTGCTTGATTTTCTTTCATACCCAATGGTGGAAGAAATATATCCCTTGTGGCAAACCAAATCATAACATTTCATGTTTATATATAAATCATATTTTCCAAAACATTTTCAAAAAAAACATCTCTAATATGACCTTTGAGACTTAACTTAGGTTCTTGCATGAGCCCAAGTTCCCCTCCGGCCTACATCAAAAATTGAAGTCGGGTATGTTCAATTCATTTATTCATTTTAATATTCATGAAGACATATGCATATATACAAGTTGTATATGTATGTGTGCACATGAATATCTTTCTTTGTCATTCTCTCTTTATGATTTAACATATCCTTTTACAAATTCTCATATATGTATATATAAATATATATACATGTATTCCATTTTAAATCTCTCTCTCTTTCTAAAATGATATTTTCTTCTCTATTTGATTTAAGTTTCATTTTCACAAGGTTTCATATACATATCTATACATATATACATATGTATATATAAATACGTATATGAATATGTATCTCTCTTTCTTTTAAATATTTGATTTTATAATTTTCAAGATCTCTTTCTCTATATCTCTCTTGGGATGTAGTATTTCATCTTTTCCATTCTTTCAATATCTTACCATTTAAGATTTTAATTTTTCATTTGCCGACTTCATCAAGACCACAAGCCAAGTAATGACCCAATATTGGATTCATGCTTGATAGGTCTACAATCCCAATCCATTTTCAAAAACTTTTCCTTCATATATATGATATTTACAAAAACAAAAATCTTAGATGTATGTTATGGTAGGAATGTCATTAGATGAATGTTGTTCTACGAATGAATGATTTCTCTTTCAATCGTATAGATCAATGTATCCATGCATTCTCACCCACTTTATTTCACTTATGATCACAAGCACATCTCCAAAAGAACATAAGAGGGAATGAAACTCTAAATAGGTGGTAACCGAATTAGATCAAAATCTCAAACCTATTTAAAGTCTTATGATAACACTAAAGTGATTTCAAAATGATTTCACAAGTTTTTCAAATGATATTTACTAATTCCACTTTTTTCTTAAACCTGAATTCAATATTGGCAAACCCATGCAGGAAAGAGGTTAAACCTGCAAAATAAGCTCAAATAACCCATTCAGGTAAGGGGTTAAGCCTGAAACATCTCTTCCAACATGTTTTGTTTGAAAAATTTGTGGCGCTTATCTTTGTCACAAAGCACGGCCTGTGCCGGCTTAGTAACAAAGAGGGGCATCTGTTATCACCCCAAATTTTTCAAAAAACGGAGTTATTAAAATTTTGGGTCTATTAATTTTAAAATGAATTTTAAATCCAAGTTTAGATCCAAATCTAGCATTTCAAACTCAAAATCAAATTATCAAATCCGAATTAGATCCAAAATCAAAGTTTAGATCCAAATTGGGAATTCCAAAGCTCTACCCTCTTGAATTCGAATTTTGAATTTTGGCTCTATAACTCTTCCCTTTTGAATTCAAATCTTGAATTCGAATTTCGAAATTTGGCTCCAAAGCTCTTATCTCTTTAATTCAAATCTTGAATTCGAATTTCGAAATTTTGGCTCCAAAGCTCTTTCCTCTTAAATTCAAATCTTGAATTCAAATTTTAAATTTTGGCTCCAAAATCTCTATAAATACCCTATAATCTCCTCTCTTGAGAGGGGCCAACCATGGAGGAACCTCTTGTGCTTCATCACTTCAAATTCCAAATTTTACTTTGCTCTCTCTTTTCATTTCTCTCTTCTTCTCCTACTTGGAATAATTTTCATCAAGCATCAACTTTTCAAGGGAGCATCAAAGATCTCTTGGAAGCTTCATCTTCAACATCTTGGGAGCTTCATTCAAGGTAAGTCCCAGATCATTCAAGAGATGGCTTATTTCCAATATCAATTACATTCGAGGTATTTAATCTTCCTCTATTTCTATTTTCATTTTTTCTTCTCTCCATGGTATTTCCAAATATCATTCATATCCGAGGTATGTAAATCTCTATTTTCATTTCCTCCTTTTCTCTCTTCTTCATCTCCTCATGGTCATATGAGATAGCCCTCAATCTCTATTTTTAGAGTCAAGAGGCTATGCTCAAGTGCACCGAGAGCATGAGAAGATGAGATGATATTTTGTTTTCATGCTTAGATCATGTAATCTTTCCTTTTCATATCTTCATTTTCCTCTTGCCATCTCCCCTTGGCCGTGCAAGATAGCGCAAATGATCCGTAATCAAGAGCTACTCTTGAGTGCACCAGGAGTATGAGCAAGATGGAACAAAATCTATTTCTTCATTTATCTCCAAAAATATATTTGTTATATTGTCTTTGTTTATCATTCATGCTTGAAATGATGCTCATGCATGATATTCTAATCTACCATGTATATGACCCAATGCACCATGAGAGTGAGTGTTTGGGGTTGAGATTTCTTCTTGTGATTTTTGAGGTTGGGGCTTATCCAACCCGGGAAAGACCCTTACGAATATGTACATGTTAATATGCATTTGCATGTCATTTTGCGCTAGTTTCTTTTCTAATCGCCCCATTAGGAACCCTAACGAGTGCCTCGTTATATTGCTTGATTTTCTTTCATACCCAATGGTGGAAGAAATATATCCATTGGGCAAACCAAATCATAACATTTCATATTTATATATAAATCGTATTTTTCAAAACATTTTCAAAAGAAACATCTTTAATATGGCCTTGGAGACTTAACTTAGGTTCTTGCATGAGCCCAAGTTCCCCTCCAGCCTACATCAAAAATTGAAGTTGGGAATGTTCAATTCATTTATTCATTTTAATATTCATGAAGACATATGCATATATACATGTTGTATATGTATGTGTGCACATGAATATCTTTCTTTGTCATTCTCTCTTTATGATTTAACATATCTTTTTACAAACTCTCATATATGTATATATAAATATATATACATGTATTTCATTTTCAATCTCTCTCTCTTTCTAAAATTATATTCTCTTCTCTATTTGATTTAAGTTTCATTTTCACAAGGTTTCATATACATATCTATACATATATACATATGTATATATAAATACGTATATGAATACGTATCTCTCTTTCTTTTAAATCTTTGATTTTATGATTTTCAAGATCTCTTTCTCTTTATCTCTCTTGGGATGTAGTATTTCATCTTTTCTATTCTTTCAATATCTTACCATTTAAGATTTTAATTTTTCATTTGCCGACTTCATCAAGACCACAAATCAAGTAATGACCCAATATTGGATTCATGCTTGATAGGTCTACAATCCCAATACATTTTCAAAAACTTTTTCTTCATATATATGATATTTACAAAAACAAAAATCTTAGATGTATGTTATGGTAGGAATGTCATTAGATGAATGTTGTTGTAGGAATGAATGATTTCTCTTTCAATCATATAGATCAATGCATCCATGCATTCTCACCCACTTTATTTTACTTATGATCACAAGCACATCTCCAAAAGAACTTAAGCAAGAGGGGATGGAACTCTAACTAGGTGGTAACCGAATTAGAACAAAATCTCAAACCTACTTAAAGTCTTATGATAACACTAAAGTGATTTCAAAATGATTTCACAAGCTTTTCAAATGATATTTACTAATTCCACTTTTTCCTCAAAATATTTCACATTTTCAACCAACTTTTCAAGAGTCTTTTCAAAAGTTCGAAACATCAAACTTTCAATATTTTCTACACCGCATATAGAATAAAGGGATGTTTAAGTTAAAATAAAATGCATCAATAATAAACATAGCCCTTGGGTTGATTACCCCCGGTAAAGGCACCGGAAATGGTCGATCCTCGTACCGACGGGCGAGTCCCTTTCTTCCATATTTCAAAGCAAAAACTCATTTTTCTGGAGCACTCTAAAACCAATGAAAATTTTGGGATGCAAACAGTAACCCAGATCCATTTAATGGTACACTCCCACCATGCACACATGTGCCTAAGTCTTCTTCTTGTCAGCTGCATACCGAATTGTGCCAATCACGTGCCATAGACACTCCCTCATCCGTTTGGCTCTCCACCTCAGAGCAAGCCGAGTTTGTTGCCATTCAATGTGCACCACCTCCATGCATGTTCATCACATCAGAAAAATGGGACCTTTTTAGCCACCTAGCCTCACTCAGCCAATGAGGAGGTCAGATTTGACTAAATATATGCCACCCACTTCATCTTAGCCAATAGGATTGCTGAATTCAAAATTTTTTGCGTTTTATTAGTTGACATTCCATGTATTGTGGGCACAAACTCTTAAAAAGACCCGAAACTTTTCATTTTGGTATTATGCAAGTTAAATTTGAAATGGAATCTATCTCTCTCTCTCTCATCCCATGAATATTGGTGCAAACCATAGGCATTGGCCCTTTTTCTCTTCATCGCAATCCTACTTGCTAATTCAGCGGCCGACCAATCAATGTTCAACAGCCACCTCACGACGGAGTTTTGCCAGCTACATGTGTGTAGCTGGCATTTTTGCCATAGAGTGCTCCTCATCGAAAGGAGAAATAACCATAAACTAAACACCATTGAGGAGAAGACATTTCCGCTAGTGACCTCCCTCGTTGCTGGCACGCTAACCCATGGTGATCTCCTCAGCAAATGCTCTCCCTAACTTACAGCACCATGCATTGCTCCACTTGGTAGCTGTCTCAACTGTGACTAAGTCCCCCTCGGTTGCCATTTGACTTGAGGCAGGATTACTATGTGTCATTCTCCCATTCTCGGTCAAGACCCAATGCACGGCCATCCTCCTCTCAACCATTTCACCCAGTAGAAGACCCTCGGCGCCATCCTGTTCACACCGCTCCCCGTCCTCAAGGGTGTCCATTGGGAAGTTATGCAGAAGTGAAAAAATTTCAAATTAAATTTTGAAAAAAATTTCAAGAGAAAAGGATCCGTCCATCGGTACAAGGTTCAACTGTTTTTGCTACCTTTAACAAAGGTAATCAAACCAATGATTAAGGTTCTTTTAGATCATGTACAAGTCATTTGATATATGAAAATCCTATATGCTTGTGCATAGAAGCTTTAGATTTGAAATTGAAATAAGATGGATTCTAGCTTGTGATGGATGATTTATATTTACTACTATAATATATATATATATATATATATATATATATATATATATATATATATATATATATATATATATATATATATATATATATATATATATATATATATATATATATATAATTTAAATGTCTATTAGAGACGGATGGATGCATTATCATGAATGTGATCCACCCTTGCATGGCAAAATTATAGACTTGAAAATTCTATTGTTTTATTTCATTTTGAGTCATTTTGATTCATGCATTCATGATTCAATTGATCATTGTGGTACTAAAGATTGACAATTAGTTTTCAATCTTCCTATATAAAAAAAACTCGGTTATGAATCTTCAATTCGTCCATTTTAAGAGGTAAGATGCATATGCATATTATATATATATATATATAGGATTAATTTTATATGATGTTTATATATATATATATATATATATATATATATATATATATATATATATATATATATATATATATATATATATATATATATATATATATATATATATATATATATATATATATATATATATATATATATATATATACATCCTATAAAATTAATCCTCCTCTTTAAAATCAGGTTGGAATGTGTTTTCAAGCTGGTCTTAAGGGCAGAGAATCTTTATTTTTGATCTTGGTAGTTCAAAACTACAAGATCACTTAACATTTCATGTCAAAATTTTGTTTATTCCATCAACATATGCGTACAATGCATGCATATTGCTGAAATCAGACAAAGATTTCATAAAATTTAGCTTAAAATTTCAAAGTGTAATGCTAATACAATGATAACTTTCAACCATGAAGTAGCTATTTTCGATAAAACTAGAAAAATTCTAATTTTATTTAAATTGACACCCTAAGAATATTTTTAGGATCTATTGATTTTATTTACCAAATTTCAGATTTGCATGAGATTATACAATGTCCCACAAATGTTGCAAAATCATATTTAAGAATCCAACTTCCATTTCTCCAAAAGAGAAGATCCAATATGCTAAAATCTTTGAAAAAATAGACCAATTCCTTGATGTGAATTTTGAAATTAAACTTGGTTTAAGAAAAGCAAGTTTCTAAGACGAAAATGTATATCTAACGCTAACGGGAACATGTTCTCAAGAGAAACATTCCCCTTTCTTATTCAGATGCTTAACTTAGGGTGAATGTTTTTCAGTAATTTATTATTTTTTAAGAATCAAACTTTCTTGAAATCAACATTTCTGATTTTTAGTCATTTAAATCAGTATAAAATCTAATGAAAATTTTGAGACAAAGTGGATGTTATCCACATTTCCCATACATATTGAAGATTGATTTTAACTTCATTTATATGATTTTCTATTATTCTGACATTTTAATTCAAGTCTCAAGCTTGTGGACTACATCTTTAACTCTTGTACTTAATAATATGTTAAGTATACATAGAAGGAGACCTACATTCCATTTGAAACAAAATCAATATTTGTGTATTTGGATCATGAATTAAATTTTTTTATGTTGAATGAATGTGGAAAGATTATGAGAGACGGATTTTATTTTTTTTCATGCATTCAACATAAACTCACTCAAATTGCACCATGTGCATCTTCTCTAGAAATTAAGTGATTCAATTTTAAGTTGTAAAAAGTGATCAAGTCATATCACCACAAGAATTTCGAAATCTCACTTAGTTTCAAAAGAAAACCTAAACATGATGTTTTTCAACATTTTGAAAACTTTATTTTTTTCAAAAAAAAAGGGGGTAACTTACACTTGAGCAATTACAATTTATCTCTACAAGAGAATCTATTTGAGATCCAATTATTGCCTCTTAGACCTAATCATGAGATTTCGCCAAAAGAGACTTCAAAAATTAATTCAATTTGCTTAACTTAGCCATTTTCTCAAAATTCAATCACAAGTTGATCTCAATTTCAATCCAAAATCATGAGATAAAAAAAAAGCGATAGATCTCAATCTCTAAAATCTTCAATTTTTCATCTAAATCTATAATCTAAGTTGTCAAATTGACAATTCAATTTTCAAAAAACATGGATCAAAGCTATGATGGCCATTCATTTCAAACCAATCCCATTCAACTCAAGTTGAAACTTTTTCAACTAAAACAGAGGTCATCAATTCAAATAATTCTCAACATCATTGCCAATCTCGAAGTTCAATTAAAATGACACAATTTTGACCAAAACAATGGTATCCCAAATTATTTGAAAAATTTCCAAAAAAATTATCCAAATTTTCTTAAACAAGTTTAATTTTCAAATAAATTGTCAAAACAAGCTAATTTTCCAAACAATTTGTCCTAATTTTACTCCAATTTATCCAAAGCAAGTTCAAATCACTTATTCAAAATTAAGTTCGAAATGAGGATCGGCCTAGGTATTTGGAGCTTCTCTTGGTTGGTCTTCACAATCCAGCAATCCTAAGCAAGCATCTAGACCAAGATTCAAGCTTAGCAAGGCTGAAAAGAGAGTTCTTTTTTGCTGGAAATTGCAGAGATGAAGAGGATTTCCTTTCAACAAAAATTTAAACGAGGGTCTACTAAAGTACCCGAGCTTAGCCAGTTGGAAAGCAAGGGTTAGGATATGAAAAAGAAAGAGAGAAATAGAAAAAAGGATAAGGCTTGGGATGACGGCTTCCTCCTCTTGCTGATCTTGGCTCCAACAAAGAGAAAATGTTAGGAAAATCTCAAATTATCGTCCCCCTACCTTTGCTCACAAGGTGGGTTTATATAGAGATGAAATCAAATAGGAAAGAGGAGGAGGTGACTGCACAACTACCTCCTTAATTCCCTCTTGGAGAACACCCAAGTCTTGGGGATTCTTCCCCCTTTCCAGCTCTATGCCAAGCTAAATTTTGATTTAATTTAAAATTTGAAAACTGAGTTAAGGTGGCTGCCACCTCAGCCAGCCGCTAATTCGGCCAATGGATTAGAGGAATTTGATTTTTTTTTATTTGCTCAATCCATAATACATGGGTTGATGACTTTTAAATGATCTTTAATCTTCTTACATGATTTCAACCAAGCAAACCTAGCCCACATGCATGAGCTGGGTGTGCTCAGCTAGGCCTGGTCAATCATGGTCCAGACCTAGTCAAGTCCAGTTTGGGTCAAGGTTTAGGTTTTTAAACAACTAGTTTGACTAAAAATCTTGACAAAAATACCCTTCTATCAGGTTTTATTTTTCAAATGGATCATTTTTAGTGACCAAGCTCTAAATGTTATTGAATTCTAGACTTTGAAAATCTTGCCAAATTTGGTTTGAAAAAGGACGTTTTGTGTGCAATTCAATTTGAAAATAGATTTAATTGAACCAAATTTCAATTTGAAATATTGATTTTCAATTTGGTAGTTTGTACATTTGACAAACTCAAATGTGTATTTGATTTACATAGAAAACTGAATTTGGGCACTATGAATTTAATTTGATCATGAGAAGACAAAGTTGTCAAAATTTGGTCAAATTTGACTAATTAACCAAAGTCAAAGCTTGTTTTGTGAGCTGATGTTGACTTGGTTTGAGTAGACTGGATGACTTTGAACTTAGAAAGTACTTGGTTATGCTTTGAATGAGCTCAACTTAGATTCTCATTTTGACTAAGTTTAGTCAAAATAAACTTGATCTAGTCAAAGTCTATCTCTGTGCAGTAGCTAGATCATGGGGTAGACCTAACTTTTTGACTAGTTTTGACTAGGCTAAGCTCAAGTAGGTTGAGCTTAGTGAGGTTGGCACCACATTTAGGTGCATCTAGGTGAGCCTACTTTCCTTAAGTAGGTTGGTCAGAAGCTATTATTTATACTTTAGAACTAAGGCCTCTCTTTAGTTAAAGTTCTTTTTTAATTAATGGAGAGAGAGAAACATAACTCTTTCTCTTTTTCCATGGAGTTCAACGATGATATTATCTACCTCTTATTGAAAATGGTATATTTTTGACGAGAGGAGATCTTTTGAAAAAGATGGGTAAGTGGTCTCATGGGTGGGCCATTGGTCACGTAAACGAGGTGGGGCCCACATGTCGATCCAATTTGGTAATTTAGATCCTTAATTAGATCTAGTCTTTGGATTGGAATTCAAATTTGAATTTTTGTAATTGAATATGGATTCCAAATGACAATTGCAATTGGATATGAATTTTGAAAACCTAACTAGCATGTTTTATTGAATTTAAATAATAATCCTACCTTGGAATCTATGCCATAAGTTAAATTCATGATTTGAACCTAAATTGTGTTTATATTTGAAATGTTGTGAAATTGAAGTTTTTTACAATTGTTTTGTAAGAATCATTTGTAAAATTTTGAAGTTGCATTCATCGATTGAGGTGAAAAAATTTGGGGTGTTAACAGATGCCCCTCTTTGCTATTAAGCAAGTTGAAGACTTTGCTTAGCGGCAAAAATTTGCACACCAAATTTTTGCAAATTGTGTTGAAAACTTTTTTTGTCAAATGCATTCTAGCCATCTTTGCATGGGAGGAAATGCTAGGCAAATACTTGCAATAAGAAGATCATGCTCTGTCTCACAGGAAACTCGGTAGAGGAATTGATGTTGGTGTGGAAATTTGCAATTGCAAAAATTTTTGCACTTGAGGCTTGGAGAATCTCTCCCTTTATGTCTTTTGTCCCCAAATGAGTGTTTTGTTCTTTTCTTTTGCTTTGCTTTTGCCTTCTTCTTTTTTTTCTGCTTTAGATTTTGAATTTTGATTTTCTTTTGAGCGACCCTTCACTCTCAGGTAAACTCCTCATCACCCTAAGAGTTACTATATAGTTCAATTGTTTTTGTGGTTTTGTTTGTTTTGCGCAATGTGAACCCTATTTGGCTTTCTACTGAACCCTTGTATTGATCTGTGGGCTGGTAATTCCCAGACCAGTTGGCCTTATGGTACTAGTGCAAAACACCCTTTGGACTTACTCGAATTCAGAATGCTTTAGGAGGCTTGGTATGAGTAAAATATTCATGGATTGCTTTTTAGCTTCCTGATGTAAGCATAGGTTGTATGCCCACCCACTATTACATAGCTCTGAACCAAAAAAATAGCTACACTCACCTCGAGCTCATTGCTCAACTCATTTTGTTTGGTAGTTTTTCTTTCATCTTGCCAAGGTCTTTTGATCACAAGAGTTTTTCCTCATGGCACATCACGTTGTAATTGCTTGACCTTTGATTGATTTTTGTGATACAAATTCAAAATCATATTGCACCAACAGAACTTGCCACTTTGCTATCCTCTCATTTTGGAATAGTTGTTCAATGATGTATTTGAGTGAATTGAGCTCGGATAAAATTGTGATCTTGCATGGTAGTATATAGTGCCTTAATTTTTGAGGCATCTATGCCAAGGCTAAGTATGTCTTCTTCATGTACGAAGAATTCTTCTCATACCTAAGGCTGGGCGTCGGGCTGGGATTTTCCCGGCCCGGCCCGGGCCCGGGCTCGACAGGCAGGCCCGGCAGCGGGCCCGGGCCGGATAGCCGGCCCGGCTAGCCCGACTCCCGGGCTCCCAGCCACCCCTGAGTCTCCTCCCGCTCCCTCCCCCTCCTCGCGATGGCAATGGCATCCAGCCATCCACGCCTCCTTCAGTGGCACTGACGAGGAGTCGCTCTGGGGGAAACGCAGGTCGCACGGCGGGCTATGGCGGCGAAGGCGAGCCCAGCGGGTCGGAGAGCAGTCCGTTCTTCTTCCGTGGTCTCCCAAGCCGGCAAGCCCTAGACGCTTCTCCTGTGAATCTGCATCCCAAAACTCTAATCCCTGATCGAGACCGCCATGGACTCTTCCCCTGTGGACCTCGCGTCTCTGATCGTACGATCCGCATCTCCCACCAAGGTGTCGGTCACCATCGCCTCCGTGCGCTCCTTCCTCCTCAGCCATCCCGCCGATCGGTCCCGCCCTTTCTTTTCCCTTGCCTTCCCCAAGCTCTTCGGCTTCCATGTCTCCCCTCGGGTGGAGGATGACGACGTCTCCCCTCCTCTCCCTCTCAGCTCCCTCCTCTTGACCTCTCCCTTCCATTCTCTGCTCTCCCTCCACTCCCTTCCCCTCTCCCTCTCAGCTCCCTCCTCTCCCGAGTCCCTCCCCTCTCCGCTCTCCCTTCCCCTCTCCCTCTCAGCTCCCTCCTCTCCCGAGTCCCTTCCTCTCTCCGCTCTCCCTCCTCTCCCTCTCAGCTCCCTCCTCTCCCGAGTCCCTTGACTCCCTTCCCCTCTCCGCTCTCCTGAGTCCCTTCCCCTTTCAGCCCCCTCCTCTCCCTTCCCCTCTCCGCTCTCCCTCCGGGCCGGCCCGGCCCGATACCCACCCCTACTCATATCGCGCAAATGTTTTATTGATGTATTAGATAGAATGCTCTATTCAACAACTACCTTCATATTGCACCAAGAATCCATCACAGGTTGAATTGTTGTCTGTGATGTACAAAAGTAAGGGTTTTCCCAAAATTGGATGTTTCAAAACTGGTGGGTAAATAAGATATTTATTAATCTTTTTTAAATAAGGCCTAACATTCTTGCCCCCATTCAAATTTAACTCATTTCCGTAGTAAACCATTGAAGGATTCACACCTAATGGCAATATTACATGTAAAACTTCTACTGGATTGAATTTTACCTTACAAACTATGTAGCTCCTTTACATTTTTTGGTAGTGGCATCTCAATGATTGCCTTTACTTTAGAGGAATCCATTTTGATTTCCTTTTTGCTAACTACATACCTCAAAAAATTATTGGATTCTACATAGAACACACACTTTTACGGATTTAGTCTAAGTTTATATTGTAGAAGCCTGTCAAAGACATGAGAAATAATATATTGATTCTTCTTAGTCTTTGACTTGATTAGCAAATCATCCACATATGCATCCATGATTTAGTGCATTTGATCATGAACAATGACTGTCATAGCCCTTTAATATGTTCCCCTAGCATTCTTCAGGTTGAAAGATTTAATGTATAGCATAAAGTGCCCCATGGAGTTGTAAATAATGTTTTGGGCTGATCCTGATAGGCCAACTTAATTTTGTTGTAGCTAGAATATCCATCCATAAAGGCCAGTTGATTCTGATAGGCCAGCTAGACATTGTGCTGCATGCATCCGCTCGAGACCCGGCCTTCAGACATGTCTCACAAGTTTACCAGCAGACCTTCGCCCAACACACGGCTCACCTTGGCCAACCTGGCTGAGACCAGCCTGATGACTGCCCGGTAGCTAGGCAGTGCTCGATCATCTGGCTGATCACTAGCCGCCTTCGATTAGCCTACTTGATATCCGGCCATACTTAACACTCACGCTTCACCCTACCACTTCAGACCTACCCTACTACCCGGTAACCTTGGCCCCCATTGTCGGCCAATGGCTGACTAGATGTGGCAGCTAAGGGACACAAACGGCACAGCTATCTCCCAGCCATGCCTCGGCCATCCTCTTTCGGATCCCAACCAACCTCATGGCCATTGTTGAGCAGGCCTTAGGCAACTTCCTCGGCCCGATCTTGCCATCTGAGCCTACAAGTTTGTGCCCTGCTGAACCCCCATGGGTACCAGACATCATAAGTAGTCCACTTTGAGGCTGACCGCTTGAGACCTGCCTGTGACCCTCCTGCCTGGCTGCTAAGCCAGGGCTCCGTCAACCTGCCTGCAGCAGCACGCCGCCATCCTCGGCCATGTATCTCTTTCTATTCCTATTCATCTACCTCCCTCCATTCTCATGCGGTTTGGCTGCTCTTCATCTATCTTAGCACTAGGCACAGGTACACTTTGGGTAGATAGGGAGAGATCATCTTGTAATGGAAGTTGTAGCATAGATAGGCAGATATTTGTACTCCTTATTATTGCTGTGGGGTCTATCCGGATGTGCACTTCTTGTATTTAATTTATTCGCATGGAAACTAACACTATATAGGGATTAGGGTTAGGCAGGCAAAGCCACACAACTAAGCAAGGAAGTTATGGTGGTAGAGAGGACAATGGTGTGGCACCCAAGAATGGGTGAAGTGCAACTAGTGGAAATGCATCAAGAGAGCTAAGAACGAGTTTGAAATCATATGTTCCTTTCTATTAAGTGAGCTCTTAGTGCATGGTGAGCGTGGCCACTTGAGATTGCCAGATATCAGTCGGACTAGACCAGTCCTATCAAAATTAAGATAGAAAACATGTGAAAGAGAGAGGACTTAACTACACATTAAATTCCATAAAGTGTGCATTAAAGGATTATATTGGATTCATTAGTAAATACTAGTTTTCAAAAAAGCACAATCATTACGTGCGGGTAATTATTCAAACCACAAAATTGGCTAGTTATGGTAACTAACACTCGAGCCACCGCGCATCTCCACGAAATGGGACCACAGTTGGCAAGCAGTGGCCCTTGGTCAATGGCCATGGTCGACTCATGTGGTAACACAGTGCCTTGTTAACTTGGCCGAAGCCAGTTCCATAAGCCAATTAGTGATCACAAACGAGGCAAGGTGGTGTTGTGCCTAGCTAAGCCCAAGTGTGTAGATGGCAATTTAATTCGGTAGAGGCATGCAAATGTGAGATGCTCTTATTTGTTATCACATCCACTTCTACTGTTGTTCTCATATGTTAGTTTACCTACTTTATTACATTATTAGACTACAAGCTGCATTAGTCAGAATAGTCCAATCTACTAGGTGGATATCTATTGGCCAGGCAAGTTGTAGCCAAATTTTGAAAACAAACTCACAACCTAAACGAAAATTGCAAATAAATAAAAGTATAACTTCTAAAATCTATATAAAAGTTGAAACTAACCTACAATTTAGATCCGTTATCTGACTGAACCCTATAAAAAAATATATGATATGAAAAAAAATTGGCATCCCACTAAGAATTTGGATGGGATTCAGATGTAAGAAATCACATCCAATTGGTTTTGGATCCGGATTAATTCGGTTGTAAGTAAATATTGACAAGATATGGATATTCAGTTTCGGACCAGATATAGTTTTAAATAAATATCATTTATTCGATGTGTATAATATGGTTTGGATTAGAATCAGCAATTGGATTTGGATTCAGATGTTAATATAAAAATCAGTTTTGGATCGGATTCAAATTATAAATTCAAGTTGTCGATTCAGATATGGTATAGTTTTTTCTTACTCCGAGTTCAAACATGAACTTGAATCCAAATATATAGATGTCCAAATACTGTAAAGTACATATCTGATTCAAATCCAATCCGTTGACATCTTTGTTTTAATGACATTGGTACCGTTCATATGATATGGATATTGTTGATTTGAACTTACTCCCTCCGCAAAAAAAATTGATAGATAACAATCAAAGGTGATGAAGTCTTTGTATGTGACTATTCCAATATAATTTATTGATATGAATGGAACATATTTTGACCAGAAAAGCATAAGATCTAAATCCATAGAAACAAAGACGAGTGTACTATATTATTTGGGAGAGAAAGATGGTACATGCTACGATTTAGAGCAGGAGTTTTCTAGCTAAAAATCCAAGAGGTGTGTCCTTCATTTGATTAATTTTATTCTGGTCATGAGTGCAACCATCGCAGTTTTACATGTTACATGTTTTAAACCAAACAGTTTCATGTATTAACATAATTTTGTCAACAACGAAATCTTAGAAAATCTGCTTAAAAGCCACGCTGTAAGACAAATTGGGACATGAATAATTGAATATTCACATGAACATGATTTTTTCAATCATGGAATCATATAAGATTTGCTGGAAGATCTGTTTGACCTAATTTTGACTAAGCAAATCAATACTAATCTTATAGCATGTTTTGATCATGGGAATCTAAAACAAAACAAATGAAAAGAGATCAACAGTATTCTAGTGTTTTCGAAAATCAAAACTGCGAGACACTTATTTCGATCTTTTCTTGTTCAATCACTTTACATCATATGAGACGGAGTGGCTGAACATAAAAATTAAACATGAGGCCGGATGAAGCCAACAAACTGCACACGGCAAGCCTCAAAACTTGCTTCTTGCTGACTTGGGCCCGACCTCCTGTTCTCGAACTTGGTCCAGGTTCGAGCTTAGACCAGCACATTTTATGTGGGGCCAAGTGCGCCTAATGGTTTCTACAACCAGGTGGATAGGAAAAACATTTGACAATCGATTAAGAAATCCAATCAGATTTAGAAAATGGCATCAAGTCGGGTTCAGATTTAGAAAATGACATCAGATCAGATTCAGATTAAATAAATATTCATCAGATTTGGATCAAATTCAATTTTAAATAAATATCTTATATTCATTGTCCGGTTATTTTTGAAAGTTGTATTTCAGTAACATATCAGGATATATTTCGGACTCAGCCTACAAATCAGATCGACATTCGGATGTAAATCTAGGAATTGAATTTGAAACATATTCAAATTGTAAATTCGACTTTAGATATAGTATAGATCTTTATTAATCTATATTCAAATCCAAATTTGGATCAAAATGTGTGAACATATGAAAAAGTGGATATATTAAAAATTACTACATCCAATTTGAATCCAATACATTGGCATCCGTACAGCTGGAGTGGAGACCTGATTATAGATTAAATTTCAAAAAAATATGCTTAACCATTAATTAGATAACACAAACACCTTAAGATTGAATTTGTTACATTCAAATCCTGAATTGCTTATTAAATAAAAACAGTACTTAAATGAATGAAATTATTGTTTAATAAAGGTTTGGGGGTCTATTCCTGAAACATGCTTGCCTTGAAAATAAATGAAATTTAAGTTAAGTGTGTTTCTGTTGTACCATGATTGGCCTGGGCATCGGATTTGGGCCAGTCCGGAACGTCATGCCCATTTAATACCCAGGTATTTGTCGGGTCGGGCGAGATACCGGGCCGGAAGCATGTTGTCCAAGGCCCGGCCCGAACCGGCCAGTGACCCACTGAACAAGCTACAGCCGCTTCCGCTGAGGCGACAGCAGTAGGGATGTCAACGGATCGGATATCCGATCCGAAACGCTTGTAAGAAATCGGATATGGTTAGGAATTTGATATCTGATTGAGAAATCGGATCGGATTCGGATTTAACAAGTAACATCCGATCGGATACGGATTTAAGTAAATATCCGATCGGATATTGAACCATCTTATCCGATCGGATACGGATTCGGATTCGGTTTTAAGTAAATATCCGATCGAATACTATCCGACTCATGATATCCGAACCGATATCCGAATCGAAACCGAAATTTGATATCCGAATCCGATCCGAAAGTTGGTATCCGAATCCGATAGCTCAGCTTGAGTTGGTGATCCATGGTTTAAGTTGATATCCGAATGAAAGTTGGTATCCGAATCCGATAGCTTCACTTGAGTTGGTGACCCATGGGTTTTGATGTTGCGACCTACCCACAGTTGGTCAAAAGATATAACCAAGTGATCCAACTTAAAGTTATGATATAACACGAATATAAATTTTATTTAAGGTATAAGTTGATTAAGAGATAATGACTTTTATAAAGTGGCATATAATAACAATAAAATAGTTACTATATACATAAAAAAACTTAATGTATTTAAAAATACAACCCATATAAAAATTAATAACTATTATTGTGTTTAATTAAATATTTTTGTGTAAATAAACAAACTATTATAGGTAAAACATCAACTAAAGCATGATATCTTAAATAATGTATTTATTTAATTGAAAATGATAAAGAAAACTTCAATTAATAAATTTCAACAAAATGGGTATTTTTT
>JAANDH010001144.1:0-81469 GCA_011799765.1 Nymphaea thermarum
ATGGATGCTGTCAAAAGAATATTAAGATATCTAAAAGGGACAACAGGAGATGGCTTAGTTTATGGTAAGAGTGAAAATATAACTGCTGGACATCAACTTATGACATTCACAGATGCAGATTGGGCTGGAGATCCCGATCAAAGAAAGTCCATTTCTGGTTTTTGTATTTTCATTGGACATAATCTTGTGTCTTGGAGTTATCGAAAGCAAAAGGCAGTGGCAAGATCCAGCACTGAAGCTGAATACAGATGCATGGCTGCAGGCGCTGCTGAAGTTACATGGATTAGACATTTGCTAGAAGACATTGGAGAAAAGATTAAAACGTCAATGTTAATGTGCGATAATCAAAGCGCTATTAACATTGCTTTTAATCTCATACAACATGGTCGAACAAAGCACATTGAGATTGATCAACACTTTATTAGACAAAAGGTGGAAGACAAGGAGATTCAGCCTATTTATGTTTGAACAGATGAACAAGTTGCAGACTTATTTACAAAAGGGCTAACGAAGCAACGATTCTGGTTTCTAAAAGGCAAGTTGTACATGGTGCAAAACCATATACAACTTGAGGGAGGATGATAAGATGTTAATCTGATCCAGATCCAATGAAAAGTCATGTCTGTTACAAGAAGAAAAGTCATGTCTCTTAGAAAATGAAAAGACATGTCTCTTGAGAGATGAAAAGTCATGTCTCTTGAGAGATGAAAAGTCATGTATGTTGAAAGATGAAAAGTCATGTCTCTTGGAAACTAGAGACCCCTTATGTAACTCCTCTTGTAAATTGTGTGGAAGGATCACTATATAAATGGGTTGTGTGAGAATGTAAATCTCACCTCCCTTCCTCATTTCTCTTTTCCTACTCTCACTCTTATCTTTCCTTTGCTCAATCTGGACGTGGGTTATACTTCGACACCCTAAATCTTACACATGGGGCACCCTAATTGCAGATCATGTTCATTTTTCAGGAGTAGAATTCTTCAACTAGAGTAGATTGACACAGGGCTGATACATTTGAGATTGGATCCTTTTGTTTGGGTTGGACCCGTTCTTAGTTGCTTTCATTTAGTCTGTTGATTTTGAACCTCTTTTTATGTCCTTTTGGATCTCTGTTTTGGGGTCCAAACTGATTAGAGAACTCTATTTTAATCATAGAATTGATTTTGCCATTCATTCATTGAAGTTGATCAATCAAATTTGCCCCAATTTCTCTTTTGGTTCTTCTTTTGTTCCTGCTCCCCAAGTACCTCTTAATTATTCTTCTTAAGCCACGTTACCACAAGGATTAGGGGGAAGAAGCCTAATCTACTGCATCACATGGGATAATAGTAACACTTGGGCTGAAGAAAACAGTCTAGAACCAGGTGACCCTAAGCTGATACAACCTATCCAGAACCAAGTCATCTAGGATTTAATTGCATTTGGATTAATACTGACTCACGACTTAGTCCCTTGACAATCCCAGTCAAGAATGAGTCCTAAGTCAGCTCACTGCATTAGCCAAGTATGATACATATACACACATGCATGCACACACACACACACATACACAAAGCAGTTAAACCTATAACAACATTGAAATATTCAAAGCATAGCAGGGACATGAACCGTCACATGCATATAGTAAAAAAATATATGCAACATTACAGAAAAGAAAGAAAAGAAAATTTACATAAAGACAAAAGGAAAAAAAAAACTGCTTGACACCTTTGTTGTTGAGTAGCCAATCTAGATAATGGCTAGGCATTTTCAAATGGCACATCGCCTAAAAAACAATCAGCCTAAATGACTAGGCTGATGTTAGGGGCCTAGGCAAGCCTAGAGGTGTGTTTTTAACAGCACAGGAGATGCTGCATTGTAATCTATGTCACATGGGTACGGGTACGGGTGCCGGTACTGGTACGGACCATTTTCAAAAAACTTGGGTACGGGGGTACGGCCGTACACACACATACATATATATATATATATATATATATATATATATATATATATATATATATATATATATATATATATATATATATATATATATCAAAAAATTGCAAACAGAATAACATATTCAGTATTCACACATATATATCAAAAAATTGGATACAATGGTAAAAGATAATTTATTCTAACGACACAACCACACAAATTTATTTTGATATTCAAGAAAAAATAAAATTGCATGCCATTCAGCCAAGCTTCAATAGAGTGTTGACCCATTCAGCCATTCGGTAGCATGTAAAACCATAGAACATCATAAGAAGAAAAATAAACAGTAGCATATGTATAAGTAGGCTGGTAGCGATACACAAGAAGAACAATAAATCAATCAATCAAAGTAACCAAACACACGGTCTGACACGATATTGCAACAATCAAACAATTACAAAGAAAAAAAAAAGGTAGATGAAGAGGATGACCAAAAAAAGCCACTGTGCAGTCGTGCTTGCACTGAAACTGAGACAAGAGAGAAAAAAATCGATTGCAAAACTACTTATTTTTATACACAATCACATTGACTACTTGTTAGAATATCTCTTCTTCCATTGACGATGAAACCCTCTCGGGTAGAGAAAGGGCGAGCCAGAGGGAGAGGTGATGGGTTTTCAGGCGATGGGTTTTCTGCACATTGTCTCCGTCGCCAGTCGTCGCCGGCCACAGTCGGTGGAGCCGATGAAAATGAAAACAAAAAATGAAAAAAACAAAGTCACAGTCACCTCCTGCCGTTGCCTGCATTCGCCGCCCCTGCCGTCGCCTGTGTTCGCCGCTGCTTCGTCGTCGGAGAGAGACGAGAGGTAACAGTCGTAAGAGGTAAGACGCAAGGGTTTCGACGCTTTACGTTTCTTTTTTAACGTCAAAATGATTTTTAACATTAAAATGAAATAAACGTTAGAAAAAAAAATGGACAAAATTGGACTCGGTCAATGTTGACCGTGTCCAATTTTGGACGGATACGGCCTCCGGTACATCGCGTACCGAAGCCGTACCCAAGTCCGTACCGGTACCGGTGTCGTACCGGTACCGGTAGGGTACACCTCCTTTGGAGGCGTACCCATGTTACTTAGATTGTAATGTTTTCAAAATAAAAACAGAAGATACATAATTTGATCGAAAACTTCATGAACAAACTAAAAAGCATAACATTTATTTACAATTTTAAAGTAAAGCGAGTAACTTAATGCAATCACATTTACAAAGTAAACATTTCCCTAGCATTATGCATGACATTAATAGACAGTTATGAAGCATTTCCAGATTTCTCCTGCATCATCTGGCCTCCAACTACTAACTGCATCGTATGGCAAATCTATGCAACACACCATGTCTAATGCAACCACACCCAGCTAATGCTTGGATACATGCACCACTTTGGTGGTCATACTGTTTTCCACAACATTAAAGAGTAAGTCTTAACTAGGCATTGAATGCCCTCAAACTATTCCTGCATGCAGTACTTGCATCATATATTTCTCTGTTACATGATTGATAACATAGTCACAAATAACGTTTCGGAGTTTTAAACGACGAGGTTTTCCTCGGGTATACGGCAAGCTTGAAAAAACCGGGAATAGACGGGAAAAATATGGTAAATTTTAAAAAACTAAAAATGGAGAAAAAATAAATTAAGTGAGAAACTAATAACACAAACATCACAAGATAAGTAGATTTGCAACAAAAAAAAAATCAGTGTTGTACGTATCGTTTGAAATCACGGTACAATACACCCCCCGTATCGTAAATAGGGGGCGTATCGTTCATGTATCACACGTATCGTGCGATACAGGCCCCATATCGTACAATACAGGCTGATTTGGCAAAAGCCCACCCGAGACCTACTTATTCGACTTCTTTTAAAAAAAACCCTTTGTTCTTCATTTCTCACGCTCGGATACTGCCGTCAAGGAGGCCGATCGTCCATTTTCACAATCAAAAAGTTGATTTTCACCGTGAAATCGAAGATTAAAGGGTCGATATGTGTGTGGGTGGTTCATTTTCGTTGACGATGAAGATGAAGAAGATGGAGATGAAGATTATGAATTATGAATGAGAGTCAAGTCAAGAGTGCTTTCATTTTATATGTATCGAACGACTTATGAATCTATGATTGTTGAATGTTTGATCACTTTATGGCTTATGCTTTGTAGAATGAAATTTTGATGTCTGTGAATGATGAAAGCGTAACATTATAGCAATAAATTAATAAGTCTATTATGATCTAAAACATGTTTTCTATGAAGAACTTATTATTTTTTATTTTTACTGATTTTTTTATGAATTTTTCGATTATTTTTTCAATTTTTCCTAATTTATTATTATTATTTTTTTAAAAAATACGATACGGTTACGATACGATATGATCTTTTACGATACGGCGTATCTTAAGCCCGACCAATACGGCTTACGATAAACTTTTTACAACATTGTAAAAAATAGAAAATGGAAAAAAACTGTTCGGCATTAAAAAAACCGAAAAAATGAAAAAAAAAATGCAAAAAAACGCGTTAAGGTTTTTAACGTTCTTTAAAGAAAACGCATTTTCTATGACTACGATTGATAACCACATAGATTGGACACTATAATAATGCTACATAAATGTGCCAGTTCACCTAGTTGTCTAATCCCCATAGAAAGATGGGCATAGGCGTTAATGCCGTCACTTTGTGCATACAAAAGGATGCTTTACCCATAGGCCATGTTCATGTGCTTTAGCGCAGCATACAGTACTGACCACTGGACCCTAGTCCACTGCATGCCTTCTAGTAGGCCAAGATGATCACTTGAGTTCCATCATGGCTGCATTGGCATAACCACTAATTGGTACTGATGTGCATTCCCTCATATTTGACAGTCATTCCAGCATCCAATCTAGAGAGGTTACAGCTTTAAGGCTTCCACATGTTCAGCAAAATTTAACTTTTATTGTACCTTCTTAAGAGGCCTACCTACATGAAATGGACACCTTATCCAACATACATATCAACGAGACAGACACATGGTCTCTTCAATAGATACAGTAAACTAGCGTAAAAAATGACCACACGATCAAACCTATACGATTAATTTGAATCCAGGATTATTCTCATATTTTTACGTTTAAGTTGCATTATTTTTCCTCTAAGTTTGTCAGAAATTAAATATATTTGAAATTCAATACAGCTTACCATATCCACGGAACACAGAAGCCAGAAAAGTGGTTGTGGTTACATATATGAGGGAAACATCTTACTAAAGTATGAGATGTGCATGCTTTAAGCTGCCTGCTAAATGATTCAGAAGTTCAAGGACTAGAGAAAGAGGGCATAAATCACTTTATGCAGACTTGCCACATCAGCATCAATAACGGCAAATGTAAAATAAGAAATTGGAAAACTCAATATGTTACTGAGTTGAAGCAGCAACAAGAGCTATTTCGATTTGTATGATATGAAGGAAGTTTATTATATTTTATTTCCTTATATTTCCTTTGATTCATTGTCACCTTTTTTTTTTTTATTGGAATGGGAAAAGTGTATCCAAAAGTTGAGCACCCAAAGCCTAGGTACAACCAGATGCATTTTTTTCTGATATACTAAGGCCCATATTATTATGTCATGTCTGCAGATACAAAACCAAATACAGAGAAAATACTCCATAAAAAAATTAGAAAGCAAATAATTCTTGAGTGCAGGGGAAAAGATATGAACCTTTGTCTGTAGAATAAAAACGAGAGCCAAATGAAAGCCCATATCCAAATCTACCTAGTGGACATAGTGCACCAGTGACCTTCACAAGTTCAACCACATAATCATTCAGCTAATATACCTTTTTTTGGTTCGAATTAACTGTTACAAAGAGAAGTTAACAAAAGAACATAAAACAGTTCTCAAAAGCAAGAAATTCCAAATCATCATTTCTAAGACACCCTTATACTTTATAGTCACAGATTCTTCAGATATCCCATTGCAACATCCAAATTACAAAAGGATAAATTGATGTCATTCAGTTTTGAGCAAACCTAACATAGACAAAATCTAGACACATATATAATTATATATATAAGCAGATAATCAATTCAAATTCATTATGACAATTGGCACTTTGACCAACTTCTTTGACTTTAGAAGCCAATAAAAATAGATCAGCATGTAGAGGCAGAATATGAATAATTTGCCAAAAGGATAATACCGATTCCCTCAAACCATATACTAAAACCAGCAGACAAATTTGTTAACTTGTGTGAAAGGTTGAGTATCTCCAGTCAACACTAGAAAGTGGTCGTTGTAAAATGTTTTTTTATGACGCTTCAAAATTCAAACTAAACATCAATCATTCACCATTCTCTCTGTTTTTTATGTAGCAGTTGAGGCAAATGGATTCCATAAAAATAAGGACTCTATAACAAAGAGGGATTGTCTCAAAGGTACTTGTGTAGAGCCATCCAGTATATGAACTCTATGAGCTCCCACGTTGTAACTAGTCAGATATATACAATTTATGGTCATGACATAGATGAGATCATGAGAGGTGAAATCTAAATCTTTCAGCAGGTAGATTGGGGCATGATATAGACACAGTTCATAAATTCATGAACAACAGTGTCAGTAAAAGTCATATTATGCAATAAACTTCATTAGCAACAAAAAGTTTCATTACTAATTCATACAAGCATTATTCTTTCAGTATAGCCTACATGACTACGCCACTTGTCACTATTATTTTCATTATTCACTTCCAGCCAAAGTATAAGGGTGCATGTGGGTGACATCAAACTGGGTCTGCGACCCAGTGAAGCCAAAAAAAATTAGTTTTAACAACAACAGAGTTTACTCATGTGTTTGGATAACATATCAAAATAGATTATTTGAAACTCAATCTGATAACTGAGTTTCATATGGCTGCTGACAGGCTTATTCCCAAACCCCAACCACAACACCCACAAACCCAAAAAAAAAAAAAGGATCCAGCAGTGTGTGTATCGTAACATATGGCTCAGTACATCATATAACAGTTGGAAAAACGATTAAAATATGTCCCTGTAACTAGTTATAGGGGTGTAACACCCCACATCGACCTGTAGTCTATAGACACAAATATTAGAGAAGAAAAAAAATATGGGCCTGTTCGCTTCACATATCCGACCCCTAGATCCTTGTATGAGTTCCATGTGTGGGAACACTTGCATTGAACACCCCAATTATCCGAGTAGTAAAGGAATCGCTAGAACATGACATAGTTGGTATAACATACCAGACATGAGAACCCAAGTCCTATGACTGGTTTTTTTTTTTTCAAGAACCCAAGTCCTAAAGTATAAGAAAACACAAATAATGGGCTCAATAGCATTTGTTCATATGAACTTGTAACAATTCCTATCCAAGCAAAGGGGATTCTCAGATTCAGTCATTTTGTCTAAAAGGGTTCGGAACAAGAGCTCAATTTCGCTGCAAACAATGACATAAAATTCCCCCCTTTTTCCAAGCTTTTGGACAAACAGGTGCATCTAAAGGCCACCAAATTTAAACATAAAAACGATTCACTTATGCGGATCAGGAAGTGAACTCAAATGATAACCTAAAAAAAGGAGGCCCATGACAAGACAGACTATGGCACCAGCAGATCTTCTTTTGATCACACGTCGACAACTTATACAAGAGGGAAAAAATGGGTGCACAGAGGGAGAGAGAGAGAGAGAGAGAGAGAGAGAGAGAGACCTGATTGTTGGTTTCAGAGCCGATGGTTCTCCCCTTGCTGCCCAAAATAGTGCTTGTGGGAACATGGTGGTAAAGGCGGGGGTTCTCTCCGAAGCGGCTTCCGTTCGCGTTGACGTCGTCGCCCGTTAGCAGAAAGGAGGCGAGGGGGCCGTGGCACTTATCCCTCAAGGGCCGAACCATGAGGTCGCGGAGGCGAGATCGGACGCAGTGGCCTGCTGCAGCCATTTCTCCACCCTTCTCCAAGCACCTGCTGTGGCTTCCCAAGGAGGACCCCGACTCCCACCTTGTAGGCAATCGCCTTCCAGTTCCAGACCGTAACCCCTTCAGAAAAAAGAAAAAAAAAAGTATAAAATTATAAAGAAGCCGCTCAACCTTAAACTATATTGCAAAAGGCGTTAAAATGTCATGCAAAATTTCACGAACACCCTTAGACCTTAGGCCTTAGCTTATAAATTATAATACCGAAAATATTTTCCTCCCTCCTCCATTGCAAAGCTCGGGAAACTATTCAATTGTCACTTCTTTGCCTACACTGTTTGGATGAGTGAAAAGGGATGGGGATTAGGAAAGGGACTAGACAAGGGTGTGACTTTCAATGGAGGAAAAGTGAGGAAGAAAGTGGAACGATTATACAAAAGGCTGTTTGAATGGGATCGGATGGAAAAGGGAAGGAAAGAAAAGGAAGTGAAAGGAAAGAAAATGAGAAATGTTTTTTTTTTTTGGGAATTCGTTTAAAATTGAAGAAATTTGAAAGGAAAGTGTGGAAAGCTGTTCACAATAACTCATATGCCCCTTATAAAATGAGGAAATGAAGAAATTGTATTGCATCTCTTGTTCCACAGACACCATGTTCTTTCCCTTCAAACATAGCACCTATGTCACGTAGGGGTATGGGTACGGCATTTTTAATATCATGGTACGGGTACGGCAACTATTATATATAATTAATTTTAAAAAATAAATTATTATATATAATTAAACCATAAGTTGTAACAAAAATGTCAATAAAAAAATGCTCATAATGAATAAATTATCAATGTTTTCATTTTGTTAATGAGATTTCTTATGTTAAAGTAAAAAAAACAAAAAAAAAGTAAACCATAAGTAACTTTTTTGATTTTTTAAGTTATAATGTAGTTTGGATCTAGATCCGATCGAGATCCAAACATACCGGGCCATACCGGCGTACCGGTACGTGGTAGCCACTGGCGTACCACTGTGACTTAGCATAGCACCTTCCATGCACAACAAATCCACATGCACAGCAGCTTCTGCTCCTTCACCAGGCATATGCAAGTCTCTCTCTCTCTCTCTGGCTGAACGGAGGTCCTTAGCCTATACAGAGATACAGAGAGCCTCTCTCTTGTGTCTGCCTACAACAAAAATAGGTATTTACTAACGCATGGAAAAAGTTGTAAGCATTTATCTTTACTGACGTTCCACTAAATGTCAGTAAAAGAAAATCATTACTAACGCGTAGTGGATCCCATCATTAACATTTTTTTCACGTTGACAAAAACCATTTTCTTGTCCGGAGCTTTGGATCTCGAAAATTCTTGCCTACTTTTCTTTACATTGAAGGTAACCATAAATTCCTCCTGTCTTTGCTTTTGCATTTTCATGAAAGTTGGTGGCAAATTTTTCCCTTTGTTGCAAGTTTTCTTTTTTTTTCTTCTTTGCAGTAATCCACATAATTTGGTATCAGAGTCTTTGTAAGTTGTGAATAGTTGAGTGAAAATAGTGTGAGCTGTATATTGTAATCTGGACATGTGGAGGAAACTCAGTTTGATGTAAATGTCAGGAGTATGACTGCTTCTGAAGAAGAGTTTAAAGTAATGGTATGTTCAATGTTCCTATGTACTTTCTTTCAGTTCCATGAAATAAACTGCTATCTTCCTCAAGGTGTGCTTGTTGGTGTTTTTCTTGTTTTAGAATGTTCATACTTAGGTATTAGGTTTGTTTTGTATGCACGAACTTTTATGCTATGAGTAGTATTACTCCTATTGGTACTTACAGTAACTTGTGAAATTTTAGAGACTAGGAGACAGAGGCCAGAGACTATTCATTGAGGCAGGAGGCCGTGTAGGGGAAACAATGTCATATGGTGAGGTTAATAAGAAGAGTAGCTGATTGTGAAACCAAGAAAGAAGACCACTAATCTAGGCAGAGAGCTAGTGTAGAAGAATGATACCTAAGATTCTAAGTGGGAACCGACTAAAATATTGAAGAACAGTAGCGGGAAACCTTAGGGAGGATAACCAGAACATTCCAAAATATCCCGAATATAAAAACAAACCTGAACAAAGAATGAAAATAGGAAGTTGCAAAACAATCAAAGAACCTACTGAAGACATCAGAACAAATATTGAATTGATTTTGAAAAACCAAACACTCATACACAATACACTGATAAACCTTATAAGAGACCTAGAAAACAAAAAACCTGAGATACAGTCAGTAGAACTAGATAAAAACTTAAAATATATTTCTGAAAAAATAGTAGAAAGAACAATAACTTACCAAAAATCCATATATAATGAGAACCTAATCATAGGAAGGACAATTGTAGAAAAATTTATATGAACAACTAGGAATATGAAATATCATCCTAGAAAATATATTTTTTGGAGAAAAATTAAAATTCATAAAAACAAACTTGGGAAGAAAATCCATTGAGATTGCCGAAGAAGATATAAGATTAGTAATAGAAGAAGATACAATGAAAACGGAAGGAACCATAGAAAGAATGAACAGACTACATAAAGAAAATAAACAGAAGGTATGGCAATATGAAAGTTGTCTTCATGACACATCACAATCAGTACAAGGTTGCCCAACATACCAGGAAGATAAAATCAATGAAGTATGCAAACTATTAAGACAATTAATTGAGAAAGTGGATAATGGATTCAAAGAAATAAAAACCGAATTGACAAAAATAATGGATCAGAACAATGAAATCAACACAAAACTGGATACTATATCATAAGAAATCCATAAAGAACCAATAGAATCATTATAAGTATATGGAATAAGTAATATGACTGAAGACTAAATAAGTGAAAACTCAAAAGAACTGAGTATAACATACAAAGAATTGGAAGACACAGAGGTTAACATGAATACTACACCAAAAAAAGAAGTCAAAATAGAACTTGGAACATCTAGGGGACCAACCAGAATATTAAAGGTACTCACTAGATAAAAAAAAAAAAAAGCAAAAAAACTTTGCAACTCAAGAAGAAATAAAGATCTATTTACGACAATCTCATGTGAACAAGGAATACTAGACCTAGATGAAGTAAAAAAACATTTTAGAAGTAATTCAAATATGGCAAGCAGAAATAGGAAAAAGAATTACAGAAGCCAAGATTGATATGAAAACAGTACCAAGATATATTGAAAACACATTTGTAGGGAAATGTGAGATTATGGTTTAATCAATTAAATAGTTTGGAAAAAGACTCCTTAAGAGGTGAAACAATGATAAAGGAAATATAACAACTAAAACATCAGATGTTTTAGAAAAATACGTATGAGCCTTAAAGATAGAATGCTTGCATTCAAACATAGACCAAGTATATGAAGACATAAATAAAACAAAAGCTAGAAATTGTTTAATAGCCTTGAGTATATGTACGTCACACCTTGGGGAGCACCAATGTTATTCGTGAAGAATAAGGATGGAGCACTCGGGTTGTGTATTGATTATAGACTTCTTAACTAAGTGACTATAAAAAAATAAGTATCCCTTGCCCATAATTGATGATTTATTTGACCAATTACGAGGAGCATGTGTATTTTTGAAGATTGGTTTGAGATCTTGTTAAAAAGCGAGAAGTGTGATATTCATGAAACCGCTTTTTGAACAAGGCACAAGCATTATGACTTTAAAGTTATGTCATTTGTATTAACTAATGCCCAATGCTTTTATGAACCTCATGAACCGAATATTCATGTTTGGAACTGTTCATAATTATGTTCATTGATGACATTCTTATTTACTCAATGACTATCGATGAACACAAAGAATATGTAAGGATTGTGCTCCAAACCTTGAGGGAGAACATGTTGTTCACCAAATATTTGAAGTGTGAATTTTGATTAGATAAGACAACTTTCTTGGGACACATCATATCTAGTGAAGGCATAGCAATTGATGCCGCAAAGGTTGAAGCTATTTTGTCATGGGAGAGACTGAAGAATATCACTGAGATACAAAATTTTTTGGGTCTCGTGGGTTACTACCGAAGATTCATACAAAACTTCTCTTGTATTGTTGTTCCTATGACATGACTTTTATAAAAATGAGTAAACTTTAATGATCGACTAAATGCTAAGAAAGCTTACAACAATTGAAGCAATGACTGGTCATTGCACCAATTTTGACAGTCCCTTTAGATACTGAAAACTTTATTAATTATACTGATGCATCATGTATTGGCTTAGGTTGTATTTTAATGCAGACCAATCATGTTACTACGTATGCTTCACGACAACTAAAACCATGTGAACAGCACCCAATACAAGATTTGGAGTTGGTAGTGGTAGTTTTCGCTTTAAAAATCTGGTGACATTACTTGTACGGTGAGAAATTTGAAGTGTATACAAACCATAAGAGTCTCAAATATGCATTTTCTTAGAAAGAGTTAAACATTAGACAATGGTGGATGGAATATCTAAAAGACTATGATTTTGAAACTTTTTATCATACATGTAAATCTAATGTTGTGATAGATGCTTTGAGTCGTAAGGAAAATGGATCAATAAGTTGTATGCTAACCTAACATTGGAAACAAATTAAGGAATTCATAACTTGGAAACCTTCCGTAACTGCTAAGTCTGTGATTGGTTTGACTGGACTCTTTGTCAAGCCTGACACTCTAAATGAGATCAAGGGTAAACAAAAGGAAGACTGAGATTATGAGGACCTAAAAACCATGTCAGAAAATGAGAAAATCAAGTATGTCTATGGATGAGAATGAAACAATTTGGTTCGGAAAGCATCTATGTGCGTCATGATTGATAATTGTAGATAGAGATCCACGATTTATTGCAAAATTTTGGAGGCAGATGCAACAAGCATTGGGCACCTGTCTGAAATTCAACACAGCCTTACCTGTTTGAAATTCAACACAGCCTTTCACCCTCAAATAGATAGTCAATCAAAACACACTATACAAACATTGAAAGATATGTTATGTGCATGTGCACTTGATTGGAAAGGCGAATGGGATAAACATATTAAATTGATCGAATTTGCTTATAACAACAACTATTATGCAAACATTGAAATGTCAAGATACAAGGCATTATATGGCCAACCACACTAATCACCTATTTATTGGTCTAATATTGGAGCCAAAAGTATTGATGGACCTATGTTGACCAATATTATTTCGTGCAAGTACAAAAGATCAGACAACGACTCTTGGCAGCAAATAACCAACAAAATGGTTATTTGATAGTAGTCGTTGAGAGCTTGTCTTTGGTGCTGGTGAATACGTTTTCATTAGGGTTTCTTTGACAAATTGCATCTTGGATTTCAAAATAAAGGAAAACTCAGCCCGTGATATATTAGATAATTCGAGATTTTGGAGAATGTTGGTGCTATTGCTTGTAGATTAGCTCTACCACTACAACTTCAACACGTTCACAACGTGTTCCATGTTTTAATGCTAAGAAAGTATGTTCATGACTCAACACATGTGATCAATCATAAAGACATCTCAATAAAAGAAAACCTATTTTTTGAATAAATACCTATAATGATAAAATTAAAGGAGACGTTGAGAGATCTTTTGCCCCATTCATTGATTAAATGAATAAGGAAGGAGCCTTATTAATTCTTGTGAACGTTGAATAAACGTTTCCTTTATTTTTGGCAACTCCTTTTCTCTTAACGTCTTTAGCCTCTACTTTATATAGTAGAGCACGATTGTAATTCAATTAATGAAGAAGAAAGATTGATCTCTCTTCGTGGACGTAGGCTACAATAGCCGAACCACGTAAATTGTCTTCTCTTCTCTTCCCTTAGCTCTACTCAAATTCTGTTCTATTTCAATTCTTCATGGTATCAGAGCAGTAAACCTTCATCCTGAGGCAGAAAAATATCTCCAAGCAAGAAGGAACCTATGGAGCAGGAAGGGGGAGCGAGACATGATAATGAACAACACACTATTTTACAAGGCAGCGATGGATCTTTGCACAGACTTGTCGTGCACGAGCAAGGTAATCCCAATCTCAAGATTACTAATACCTTGCTTGATGGTCTCAATTATTTACCTTGGTCTAAGGCAGTCACTCGATTCCTTAGTGGAAAATCTAAACTTGGATACATTGATGGTACCACAAAGAGACCACCACTCAATGATTCGAAATATAGTGAGTGGCGATCAATCAATGACACTGTTGCATCTTGGCTCATCAATTCGATGGAGCCCAAGATAGCAGTCTGTTTTAATTTTCTAGACACCGTAGAGGAGGTGTGGCAAGCCACCAAAGATCTTTATGGCGAACAATATAATATTGCTCGTATGTACCAACTATCTCAAACAAAAGGAAATCTAAAAAAAGGGACTGCCCCTATTAATGAGTATATTGGCACCTTCAAAGGAATTTGGGATGAGATAGATGTTCATACTCCTTTGACTACCGATCTTTCTATAGCCAAGAAGCAACGTGAACAAGAGCGCATATTTGAAATTCTTGCTAGACTTCCAAATGACTACGAGAATCTTCGTAGTCAAATTCTCATGGCGCATGAGCTACCTTCGCTAAGTTCAGTTTGTGCCCTTCTTATACGAGAAGAGTCAAGAAGAAAAGCTATGGGCACTTTGAACTACAATGATCAAGATGTGTTGAATGATGAAAATGTTGCATTTGCTGTGAACTTTCATGGTACAAATAGCAGAAATTTCAGGGGTAAACGTGATGAAGGCAGAAATCTTAAATGCTCACATTGTAAAAAAATTGGCCATTCACGTGATACATGCTGGTTCATTCATCGAAAACCTGATAGAAGTATAAGTCATACCTCCAAGACCACCTCAAATGGGACGTTTAAGAAGGAGAACACTGTTAGTGGGAACATCAAGAAGGAAAATAATCAGACCAGCCTTATGACATCTTCGTCAGACAAGCCCATCACATTGGAGACTCTTGCTGAAATGATAAAGGAGCTCCAAGTTGAAAAGACTGCAGGCATCTCCATCAGCACCTCTGATCACGCAAAAGGTATGGCCTTCATTTCTTGTTTTGATTCCAGCTCTCACTGGATAGTCGACTCAGGAGCCACTGATCACATGGCTAACCAGTCCACTCATCTTTATTCCCCTTACTCTATTGATGGCATTGGGCCTGTTGCTGTAGCCAACGGAGCGCCCATTGCTGTCAAAGGAAAAGGAGGAATAAACTTTTTTAACAAAAATTATACTAGTGAGATTCTTGTTATGCCAGAACTTAAGTTTAATCTATTGTCGGTAGCAAAAATTACCAAAGAATTAGACTGCAATGTGGTTTTTTCTGCTACTAACGTTGTATTTCAGGATCGAAAGACTCAAACGATGATTGGTGAGGGGCGCCTAGTGAATGGACTCTACCAAATTAAAGCTCCTAATCAAGTTTTGAATGTGACGTCTTTGAATGAGAGAGAGATTTGGCATCAACGGATGGGTCATCCATCTTCTCGAACGTTAAATTATCTTTTTCCCAAGTATTATTTTGATAATCATACATGTGATATTTGCAAGTTTGCTAGAATGACTAGACCTAAGTTCTCTTTATCTGATTCTATTAGTGAACAACCATTTGATCTTATTCACTCTGATGTTTGGGGCCATGCGCCTGTAGATTCTTTGGATGGATTTAGATATTATATTATGTTTATTGATGATTTTTCCAAATCTACTTGGGTTTATTTTATGAAAAACAAATCTGAAGCTCTCTCTCATTTTCAAATTTTTTATAAGATGATTGAAGTTCAGTATAACTGTAAAATAAAATGCTTGAGGTCTGATAACGGTACTGAATTCAAAAACTCAGGTTTTAAAACCTTCTTAGATGGGCATGGCATACAACATCAAACATCATGTGTTGACACCCCTCAACAAAATGGTGTGTCCGAAAGAAAGAATAGACATCTATTAGAAGTTGCTAGGAGCATGTTATTCCAAATGAATGTGCCTAAAAATTATTGGAAATATGCTATCTCTTCTGCTTGCTACGTGATCAATAGAACTCCCAGTAAGCATCTTAATTATGCTAGTCCTATTGGTAAACTTACGGGGCATGAACCGAAACTAGATCATTTGCGTGTGTTTGGTTGTGTGGTTCATGTGTGGCTGCATTATGCAAAAAGAGACAAACTTAGTCATCGTTCAACCAAATGCATTTTTGTCGGCTACAACTCACAAAGTAAGGGGTATGTATGTTTTGATCATATTTCCAAGAAAACCCATATATCTCGTGATGTTCATTTCAATGAGAAACAACCCTACTTTGGAGTCAATAATTGTGATATAGGACAGGGGGAGTCTAAATCTCCTAACTTGCATGATTTTGATGATTTATTTTTCACCATAAGTGATGAGCAGGTCACTAGAGAAACTCTTAAGAAATTGGGAGTCACACAGAAAATCAAGAACCTGTTATTACAACCGATGGTGACGAACCCTCAAACCGGGAACTTAGAAGATCTGAGAGAACTCGAAGATTGCCCTCTCATCTAGCCGAATATGAGACTTATTCCTGCAGCCACTATCCCATCAGCAATTTTATTTCTTACGATAAGATTTCCGCCCAACATGTCAACTTCATAAAGAGTCTTGATAAAATTCATGAGCCTCAAACTTTTCAAGAAGCTGAGAAGGACTCAAATTGGAGAAAGGCAATGGATGAAGAATTAGAGGCCCTAAAACGCAACAAGACTTGGGAGATAGTTGCAAAACCAAAGAACACAAGCGTTGTTGGCTGCAAATGGCACTATAGAGTCAAATACAAGAGTGATGGCTCACTAGAAAGATATAAAGCACGTCTAGTAGCCAAGGGATTTACTCAAACAAAGGGACTTGACTATGACAAAACCTTTGCTCCTGTGGCGAAAATGAACACTTTGAGGATTCTCTTATCTTTGGCCTGTAACCTGAATTGGGGTCTTCATCAACTAGATGTGAAGAATGCCTTCTCGCAAGGTGAACTTAGTGAAGAAATTTACATGTCACTTCCTCCAAGGCATCCAAATGAAGGGAAAAATTATGTATGCAAACTCAACAAAGCTATCTATGGTATGAAACAATCTCCTAGAGCGTGGTACTTGAAATTAAGCTTGGCCTTGAAAAATTTTGGATATCGTAGATGTCACTCTGACAACACGCTCTTCATAAAGAAACACAATGAACTCACCACTGTCGTGTTGATTTATGTGGATGATATAGTAGTGACAGGTGATGATGTTGAAGGCATACACAATCTCAAACACTATTTGAGAACCACATTTGACATAAAAGATTTGGGAAAACTCAAGTACTTTCTCGGAATTGAGATAGCCCAATCACACAAAGGCATCTTTCTATGTCAAAGAAAATATGCACTTGACATATTAAAAGAGACTGAGAAGATGGATGCTCGTCCAGCCGACACTCCGTTTGAAACAAATCTCAAATTGGGGCCATGTGAGGATGAACCAGAGGTCAACAGGGAAGTATTTCAACGTCTAGTTGGTAAGCTCATTTATTTATCTGTCACTAGACCTGACATTTCATTTGCTGTGAATGTGATTAGCAGGTACATGCAAAGCCCAAGAGAACCACACATGAAAGCTGCAGATCGCATTCTTCGATACATCAAAGGCTCTCCAGGACAAGGACTCTGGTACAAAAGAAACCAAAACTTAGACATAGTGGCATTCACAGATGTAGATTGGGCTGGAGATACTAACGACAGAAAATCAACTACAAGATATTGTGTTTTTGTTGGTGGTAATCTAGTAGCATGGAAATGCAAGAAACAAAAAATAGTAGCTAGATCCAGTGCTGAAGCAGAATATCGAGCGATGGCCGCAGGAACAAGTGAACTTATATGGACTAAGAACGTGATTGAAGAACTGAGTCTTGAAGTTTCAAAGCCTATGCACATGTTCTGTGATAATCAAGCTGCTATCTATATTTGAACCAATCTCTTTCATGAAAGGACCAAGCACATAGAGATTGACTGTCACTATGTCAGAGAAAAGATTGAATCTGGAGATATCAAAACTCTTCACATAAGTGGGGTTCAACAAGTTGCAGATGCCCTAACTAAAGGAGTCACAAAAGCAAAACTCCAACTAGCAATCGACAAGTGGGGATGTCATAACATCTACTCCCCACTTGAGGGGGAGTGATAAAATTAAAGGAGACGTTGAGAGATCTTTTGCCCCATTCATTGATTGAATGAATAAGGAAGGAGCCTTATTAATTCTTGTGAACGTTGAATAAACTTTTCCTTTATTTTTGGCAACTCCTTTTCTCTTAACGTCTTTAGCCTCTACTTTATATAGTAGAGCACGATTGTAATTCAATTAATGAAGAAGAAAGATTGATCTCTCTTTGTGGACGTAGGCTACAATAGCCGAACCACGTAAATTGTCTTCTCTTCTCTTCCCTTAGCTCTACTCAAATTCTGTTCTATTTCAATTCTTCAAAGATCATAGACCATTTGACCAGGAAACTATGCAAAAAGATTCCCATGGTGAAAGTCCGAAGGTTGCAACATATAACTAGGTTGCAACATATAACTGAAGAATGTACATGGGAACAGGATGCCATGAAGAGGCAATATCCAACCCTATTTGATTGCTAGTTTTCTTAAAGTTAACGGACAAAAATCCTTTTTTTGGGGGGAAGGGATTGTAAAACCTTCATTTTTAAACTCATTTATTAGACGTGTTTATATTTATTTCCCTAGAATTACATTGCTCGCATGTAAGAGTCTAGGTGCTCAGAGGTAAAGCACGAAGCGTGATATGTGTAGGTTCAATTAGAATGAGAAACAGACATGTATTTTTCATATTATAATAAATTTACCAATAGGGGTATAAATGTCTTTAAGTGTTAATGCAAGGGTAAAATAGTAAATTTATTGAGGGACATGATTGAAATTTCATAAATTGGCAAGGGTATTTTGATCCAAGTCAAATATTAAGATCTAAACACCAATTAAGGTGATCTAATCATGTTTTATTAAGCTAACAAGATTAATTGAAGTTGAACTTGATTAAGAATAAAATATAATATAATAATATATAATAATAATATAAAACATTTAAGATAATTATGTGAACACCACCCCATTAAAAGGGAGGTGCCTTAAAGTGTGAATGAAGGGGAAAGGAAGAGAGAGAGAGAGAGGGAGAGAGAGGAGAAAGGAGAGAGAAAGATCGTAGTTTTTTGCAACGGTCCACCCTGTAAGCGTGTGGGTCATACCATCAGACTCGTTTCGTGATGCTGAGTCTAAATGTACCACCCAGCCCAATGTTGCCCACCGACGCTTGGCTAGGATTGGTTGACCGACCCAAGTCAACATTGGGCTGGGTGGTGGGTACTTAGCATCACCAAGTCACAGCTGACTCGGTTGGCTACCGATCCAAGTTTTTGTCGAGTTTGCCAACTATGGGCGTAGGAAGTCTAATGAGACTCTCGACCCAATGTGAAGCTACGGCTCATGAGGGTCTAAGTCCAAGTCCAACGAGACGAGGCATGGCAGATGTCTTACGTTTCTCCGTTGCCCTCTGAATAGAACATCTCATTGGGGTCGTTCAGTGGGAAAACTGACTGCAGCAGTATTTTAAACAAGTGAAAATTGAGTAAAAGATGATCATGGAAAGAATGCATCACCGTGATTGTGCCACATGGGCTAATATTCAGTGATGACTAAATAAAGTAATGTATAGATGATATTGATTGATAGTTCTGCTTACATATTTTATATTCATGATGTGAATATCATCTTGTCGATGCCTGAACTACATTTTCACGCACACCGAGTATGAAAAATCATACTCGTGCTGTGAAATTTTGATCTTGGTAGATCTGATAGTTATGGCCTGCGGAGATCTATGCCATTGTTATTTTTGCTTTCATATATATTTGTGTGGTTTGACTAGCTCAGAACCGTTGGTGGGACCTTCAATATGTAAATTATAAAGTTGATCTAGATTGATACGGATTTTTCACACATGACATTTGATTGTTAACCACACTATCAATAAATGTGAACCTGGTCCTTAGACTGATTAGAACCATTCACTGCCCAGAACAGGTCGTGCCGTTCGCTAACATCCATGCAATTATCTAAGCACGCTTTAGGACAGATCACACCTACGCCAACTGCATAGGTTATATATATATATATATATAGGTGGAGCTAGGATTTTCTTCAAGGGCGGGCCGACAGTCCGACTTCTGGATCCGGGTAAGGCCAAACTGAATTCTAATACAAAAAATACATTATACAATTAAAAAATATTATTTTTATATAGGGGCGGAGCCAAGATTTTCTTCAAGGACGGGCCGACAGTCCGACTTCTGGATCTGGGTAAGGCCAAACTGAATTCTAATACAAAAAATACATTATACAATTCAAAAATATTATTTTTTTCAATGTAAAAAAGAAAATTTCCATTGGGTGAGGTAGGGCCATGGCCTAGGTGGCCCCCCCCCCCTTCCCTCCGCCCCTATATATATATATATATATATATATATATATATATATATATATATATATATATATATATATATATATATATATATATATATATATATGCACACACACATATATATGTATATACCTCATGTGTTTAGATTTCATATATCTTTTGCAATTATCCAAAAGAATAACACACGCGATGTTTCAAACAGGAGGACCCATCCATTACAAACTCTGCTTGAATCAAAGAGTAGCTGTGTAGTTGTCGACTCATTGAATTGGTTCTCTGCCATCACTCTTTCTCCCGATAATTCTAAACTGCATATATATGTAAATTTAGAATTGCACTTTAGAGAATGCAGGTACACATGGAGACGGCCTTCAACCGGCTTCCTCTTTGTCATTGTCTTCTTCTTCACTATTTCCTTCATTCCCCTTCATCCATAACCATGTTCCTTTCCCATCATTTGCCACAGCATTCCTTCCCTACCATCTGCCACTCGTTGTGTAATATCTCTATAACTGCCTTTGAAGTGGTCGCTTGCCTCTTCTTCCTCACTGTCGCCAGAGAGTATCGATTTGAGACATGCCCAGTACGAGAGATTGAAGATCATCTCTAGAATTTTTTTTTTTGGCTGCGCCAACACCCACCACCCTCTAAAAGGCTTCAGCTTGTTGAGGTAAGGGATTTATGATGAACCTTAATAGAGTTAAAAACAGTAAAACCTTGAAAAGGGTCTTACGAGGGATGCATGGTGAAGGATGGATAGGACTCACTTAGACCGTACTGACTGAAAAATGAATGGCCATTATGAAGCAAAGTATCATGTAGACCGCTAGGTCATGGATAAAAACTAGACACTTTAAATTTTTGTTAAAATAGTATTTTGAACAAAATAAAAACATCATAATTTGTTTATAAAATCTAATTCTGTATAAAATTTGCTTTAGTTTAAGTTGTTTTTACGAAAAATGAAGATTTCTCCATGATCAAAATTTTGATGTTATATGAGCCATTCAATTTTTGCCTAATTAAAAATACGATCAAAATAAAAACATGATTAACTTAATGTGTATTTCCCGTCAATATATTATTGAGATTATATCTACATAAGGTTAGATCACAAAAAAAAAAAAGCCTGAATGATTGTATTTAAATAGTCTAATTTTTTGTCCCTGACCTAGTGGTCTAAGACCTACTATGGGATTTATTACAAATCATAATAGAGTGAAAAACAAGGGGTCATTATAGAAGCATGCCTAAAGTTAGATCACACATTCGGTTTGTCTACATTCTGATTAGGCTATAAGTCCTGGAAGACAATAGGCGAGTGCATTAATGAAATTGGCATCACAATGTCATATTATTAACTTAGTGGGAATTTTGATGCGCTAAAAGCAGGTCCTGTACTCTAAGATGATAAGAGGAAGGGTGTAGACTTTGGCTCCCTTGTTGGATGGTAGGATGCAATACTTTCCTCACTCAACCTAAGTGGGAATCTCAAACTCGAGTTCTCTTATAGTTTTGATAAAAACCACAATTTTGGATGAATTGAAACCTTGCATGGGCAAATTATAAGCGCGTGGTCAGCAAACTTGTAGAATAAAGGAACTCCATTATTCCATGGAGTGGGTGATGAATCAAATTTAGGTTGCAGACTCATGCCCCATTGATTCTCGCTTCTCCCTCAAAACACCCAAGAACACATGCACTTATATGATAAAAGCGTGAGTTTTCTAGAATCATGTCTCCCTACCTACTTATGAGATGCCAAAAGTAAGATTTGCTGTTACTATGGTCCCATTAGTAGAAATCAAGCTGTATAAGTTTCTAGTTTTACATTTAAATTGTCCTAGGTAAGTACTAAGGTCTATCCTCAGAGGTGTAGTATAGTTGGTTGGACTGGTAAACCAATGAAAGTTTGCTTGTTAGTTCGATCCCATGGGCACTATCTTTCTAGACTGTAAACGGTAGATGCGAGATACTCTAGTTGATAAGTATACCACTCTCCACCTAAGTTCTCAAGCAACCCTATACATTGAGGGTAAGGGCAGGGGCGGAGCTAGAATTTTTTTTTATTGAGTACTAAATATATGGTGAACAAATTTTTAGTTGATGATAGGCCAGCGCCTCGAATCTCATAGGACTATCCAATATAAATGGACCAAAGTTTACCTAAGTTTTAACATTAAGGTCCAATTTGATGCACATGAATTTTAATGTGCATGGAGGGAAACTGCAAGTTTTTGTATGGCTTTTCCGTTTCAAATCAAACACAAGAAACTTTACCCTGTCAAATTATATGAAACAAGGTAATTTTACCCTGCAAAAAGTCTGACCGACCTTACAGGGTCCGACTTTTTACTATAGATTTTTTTTCATGGTAACTTTAATGTTCTAAATTTCACCTTGACATCAAACGGGACATAAGTTAAGGTTTCCAAGAGTGGACTTTGTAGGGGCGTACACACACCGAAACCCCCACTACCTCCGCCCCTAGGAAAGGGTATTGGGGTCGATGCGAATTCTGTATACTACACTAATCACGAATTGGATACTAATCGGAGGGTGCAAGTCCAAACCCAACTATCAGTTCGTTAGTAATGCATACAACGCAGCTCATTTCGGCCCCTCAGGTGGTGCTTAGATGCCATGCCTGACCGAAGCTGGCCTTCAGTCGGGTGGTGCTTTGGATGCCAGGTCGAAGCTCGATCTTGACTTCCCTCATAAACACACTTTACGTGGTTTAGTTCTTGATAACTGGATCTATTATGTGAACACGGACCGGATCTGCTGAAGAAATCGCTTTTGATAAAGCGCTTTAAATCAGGAAGAAAGTTTGACTATTCAAGTGCCAATTTGATAGGCGTTCTCTTTTCCTGCAAAAGAGAAACGGGAGGAGAAGGAGCGAAAGTCTCTCTCCCTCGCTCTGGCCGTGTCTCTGTGCGTCAAACCCTAGCCCCAGCCCTGATCCCTATGGATGAGGTACGCCGGATCTGACGCTGTGGTTTAGAATCTAGTGTTGTGCGTAGGTGCTTTGATCAGTTAGGGTTTCGATCGACTCGGTTCCGAAGAAATGCGGTTTAATTTTGCGTTGATTATGTTTCGTGGCGGATGTATTGACATTTTCTTGTCCTTTTGGGTTCATACGTCTTGAGTGTAGGGCGATCGTTGGAGTTTTTTCCTCCTTACTGGTGTTTGTAGGATTCGTGGTTTACGGTGTTTCTTCATCCTGTTTCTCTTTCTTTTGGAGCTTTACGATCGGGTCGAATCTTGGGAAATTGTTGAATTCGAAAGTCGACTGATGTTTGTTCCGTTATTTTCTTTTTTTTCCAAAACTAAAACCTATGTTGCGATTGTTTAACGTGTTGGATCGACCCTTAAATTGATTACTTTCCTAAGTTCTGTGATTCGGCGGTGGCGAGGGAAAATTTGGGAGCATCTATATTTCAATGTTGCAATCTGGCTCCGTCGCTTCACCGTTGGTTGAGCTTTCTCGATATTTGACGAGGAGCTCAATTGCCATGTGTTTTTGGATATTGAAAACTCTTGGAGGCATGGACTTTGTTCTAATGTTTGACCATGACTAGCTTCTTGCTTATTTGATGGTAGCTTCAGTTTATCTTGTGGTTCCTCCCTAATCAGGTGATCCTTTGAGGGATGAATTTTGTTCTGCTGCCTTTTTACTAGACGGAATTTTTGTTCTTTGAGGAGTAAATAGATCTATTACTTTGTTGATACTGACTTATTAGGTGTTGACGTTGATTGTCAACACTCGCTTTATTGAGCTTTTTGTAATTCTGTTCTTGATAAAATTTGCTGTAGGGCTTGGTATCAACAATAACAGCGTTTGATGTTCATATCAGACGGAACTTATAATACCGCATCCATGAGAAACAATGGGAGTCTCCCTCGTCTAGGTATACTGTATTTCGTGCCAGAAATGCTTCGTTGATGTAGGCTTCATGCATTTTTTCTGTTGCTGGTGTCGCTGGGGTTGAAGGGATTTGAAATTGCTGCTACACTTTGCTTCAAAATGGGGCGCCCGAAGATGCAGACGGAAATTAATGCAATTGCCGAAGAACCAGAGGATAATGAATGTTCATCAAAAAGAGCAGCCTTGGCCTGCATGGTAAATTCAGAGGTGGGCGCTGTTTTGGCTGTCATGAGGAGAAATGTACGATGGGGTGGTCGTTATATGACTGGTGATGATCAATCAGAGCATGCTCTTGTTTATTCACTAAAGGCACTTCGGAAGCAGATCTTTTCATGGCAACAGCAGTGGCAGACGATTAATCCAACCACGTACCTTAAGCCATTTTTAGATGTGATTCGATCAGATGAGACTGGTGCACCAATCACAGGGGTGGCTTTATCTTCCGTGTACAAGATTTTGACTCTGGAGATTTTTGATCTAAGTACCGTAAACGTGGAAGAAGCAATGCATATGGTAGTGGACGCTGTGACCAGCTGCCGGTTTGAGGTGACTGACCCAGCATCTGAAGAAGTCGTGTTGATGAAGATTCTCCAAGTTCTTCTTGCCTGCATGAAAAGTAAAGCATCAGTTATGTTGCACAATCAACATGTCTGCACTATAGTGAACACGTGTTTCCGTGTGGTCCATCAAGCTGGCACAAAGGGTGAGTTGCTCCAGAGGATAGCCCGCCACACCATGCACGAGCTTGTCAGGTGTATATTTTCTCATTTACCGGATATTGGGCACTTGGAGTCTACCTTGGCTAGTAAAGAAGGATCTCGTCACAATCCAGATGCTCTTGTAAGGAACACAATTCTTATGCAAGTCTTCAATATTTTCTTGAAAATGCTAACCATTTTTCTTTTTGCAGGTGGATGGGCATGAAAAGGACTACAGCTTTGGGAACAAGTCCCGTGATAATGGGAATGGGAACCTTGAACCTGATGTCCCACTTGTTTCTATGTCTTTCCCTTCAAATGCTTCGGTGGTTCCAGCATCCAGTCTGGTAGATGATAACTCTATGGAAATTGCCAATAACTTGGAGTCACCAAATGATATGCATCTTATGAATGAACCCTATGGGATTCCCTGCATGGTTGAGATATTTCATTTCATGTGTTCACTTTTGAATATAGGTGAGCATGTTGGCGTGGGGCCACAGTCAAACCCAATAGCATTTGACGAAGATGTCCCACTTTTTGCTCTGGGCTTAATCAATTCTGCCATAGAATTGGGAGGGTCATCTATACGTCAGCACCCGAAACTGTTAGCGTTGGTGCAGGATGAGCTTTTTCGGAACTTGATGCAGTTTGGTTTGTCAATGAGTCCACTAATTTTGTCAATGGTCTGCAGCATTGTGCTGAACTTGTACCTGCATTTGAGGGAGGAACTGAAGCTTCAGCTTGAAGCTTTCTTTTCATGTGTTGTACTGAGACTCACACAGAGCAGATATGGAGCTACATTCCAGCAGCAGGAAGTCATAATGGAAGCTCTTGTTGACTTCTGCAGGCAGCCGAATTTCATGGCAGAGATGTATGCAAACCTTGATTGTGACATAACATGCAGTAATGTGTTTGAAGATCTTGCTAACTTGCTATCAAAGAGTGCATTTCCTGTCAACTGTCCGCTTTCTGCCATGCATGTCCTTGCCTTGGAAGGGTTAATTGCTGTTATTCAGGGCATGGCTGAAAGGATTAGCTCTGCATCTCCTGCTTTGGGCCACGGCCCAGTTAGTGACCTGGAAGAGTACACAGCATTTTGGACTGTTAAGTGTGAAAGCTATAATGATCCTAATTATTGGGTCAAATTTGTGCGCCGCAGAAAATATATCAAGAGGAAGCTGATGATTGGAGCAAACCATTTTAACAGGGATCCTAAGAAAGGGTTAGAGTTCCTCCAAGGGACACATTTATTGCCCGATAAGCTTGATCCTCAAAGCGTGGCTTGCTTTTTCAGGTACACAGCTGGATTGGATAAGAGTCTTGTTGGTGACTTTTTGGGAAATCATGATGATTTCTGCGTACAGGTGCTGCATGAATTTGCTCGGACTTTTGATTTCCAGGAAATGAACTTGGATACTGCTTTAAGGCTGTTTTTGGAAACTTTCAGATTGCCAGGAGAATCACAGAAGATACAGAGGGTGCTTGAGGCATTCTCCGAAAGATATTATGAGCAATCACCCTATGTTCTTGCAGACAAAGATGCTGCTCTTGTCTTGTCATATTCTATCATAATGCTTAATACAGATCAGCACAATGTTCAGGTCAAGAAGAAAATGACAGAAGAGGATTTTATACGAAACAATCGAACTATTAATGGTGGTAGAGACCTTCCTAGAGAGTTTCTCTCTGATCTGTATCATTCGATCTGCAAAAATGAAATCCGTACGACTCCAGAACAAGGAGCTGGCTTCCCGGAGATGACTCCTAGTCGTTGGATTGATCTCATGAGGAAATCGAAGACAACTTCCCCCTATATCACCTGTGACTCGAGAGCATTTCTTGATCATGATATGTTTGCAATCATGTCTGGCCCTACCATTGCAGCCATTTCAGTTGTGTTTGAACATGCACAACATGAAGAGGTCTTCCACATGTGTGTTGAAGGCTTCTTGGCAGTAGCAAAGATCTCTGCGTGCCACCATCTTGAAGATGTATTGGATGATTTGGTCGTTTCTCTTTGCAAATCCACAACACTTTTAAATCCTCTGTCATCTGAGGAACCAGTTATTGCGTTTGGTGATGATACTAAAGCAAGGATGGCAACTGTTACTGTCTTCACTATTGCTAATCGATTTGGTGATTACATACGCAGTGGTTGGAGAAACATCCTTGATTGCATCTTGAGATTGCACAAGCTTGGGCTTTTGCCTGCTCGAGTTGCCAGTGATGCAGCAGATGATTCAGAGGTGTCTACAGATTCTAGCCATGGAAAACCTGCCCCTGGTGCTGTATCAGTGTCCCATATGACACCAATGGGTACACCTCGAAGATCTGCAGGTTTGATGGGTAGATTTAGTCAATTGTTGTCACTTGACACGGAAGAACCTAGGTCACAACCTACTGAACAACAGCTTGCTGCTCATCAACGCACTCTTCAGACAATCCAGACATGTCATATTGATAGCATTTTTACTGAAAGTAAGTTCTTGCAGGCAGATTCACTCTTGCAGCTTGCTAGGGCCCTTATATGGGCAGCTGGTAGGCCTCAGAAAGGGAATCCGTCACCTGAGGATGAAGACACTGCAGTATTTTGCTTGGAGTTGCTGATTGCCATCACATTGAACAACCGTGACCGAATTGTTCTTCTTTGGCAAGGTGTTTATGAACATATAGCCAGCATTGTACAGTCAACAGTGATGCCTTGTGCTCTTGTTGAGAAGGCTGTTTTTGGACTCCTGCGTATCTGCCAAAGGCTGCTTCCATATAAGGAAAACTTGGCCGACGAACTCTTAAGGTCCCTACAGCTCATATTAAAGCTTGATGCTCGTGTAGCTGATGCTTACTGTGAGCATATCACCCAGGAAGTTATGCGTCTTGTGAAAGCTAATGCCGCACATATTCGGTCTCAACCTGGCTGGCGAACCATCTGTTCACTATTGTCTATCACAGCTCGACATCCTGAAGCATCTGAAGCTGGATTTGAGGCGCTTGCATTTATCATGGCTGAGGGTGCACACCTTTCACCAACAAATTATGTGCTTTGCTTGGATGCATCTCGGCAGTTTGCTGAGTCCCGTCTTGGTTTAACAGACAGATCTCTTAGGGCACTGGATTTGATGGCTGAATCACTCCCTTGCCTTGCAAAATGGCATTCAGTGGCCAAAGAAGGAGGAGACGACTCCTCTAAGGTATCGCAGGATATTGTGGAGATGTGGCTGAAGTTGGTGCAAGGTTTGAGGAGAGTGTGTCTTGAACAGAGGGAGGAGGTGAGGAACCATGCTTTATCTTTGCTTCAGCGATGCTTGACGACGGCGGAGGGGATTGGGGTCACTCCAACTGCATGGTTGCACTGCTTTGATCACATCGTGTTTACTTTGATCGATGACCTGCTTGAGATTGCACAGGGGCATTCTCCTAAAGACTACAAAAATATGGAAGGTTCTATGATTCTAGCACTAAAACTGTTATCGAAGGTTTTTCTTCAATTGCTGGTTGATCTGTCTTCATTGCCTAGCTTTTGTAAGATGTGGCTTGGTATCCTTACACGGATGGATAAGTATGGGAAGGCTAAAATTAGAGGAAAGAGATGTGATAAGCTTCAGGAGCAGGTGCCTGAAATTCTAAAAAATATACTTCTTGTGATGAAAAACCGAGGAGTTCTTGTTCAGAGAAGTGCTTTAGGTGGCGACAGCCTATGGGAGTTGACATGGATGCATGTGAATGCATTTGCCCCTTTCTTGCTGGCCGAAACTTTCCCAGATCAAGAACCACATTCAGTGGACAACAAAACCACAGTAGTTCACAGTTCATCTGCATGTCAGCACTCTGACTTGGTTGCAGAAGGTGTGCTGGCTTCTGGATCAAGTAACAAAAATGGAGGAGGATGAAAGATGCAAGGAAATGATAAAATTTTCTTAGTTTCATATGAAGGGCCTCAAAGGAATTGTTATGTATATATATTCCAGGAATGCTGCATCCTTCTTGGGTGGATTCAGAAATTTCTATTACATCATCAGAAGCAGAACCTGGAGAGGGGACACGAAAGAGCATCGCTTCCCTCCCAGTCTTGAAAGTTCTATTATTCTGGTATCTTTTTGAAATTCTTTTGCAGCTGGGCTTTCTGTGAGGAGAAGCAGATAGCCTGGTAGTCTCACTTGAGTTGCCATTTTGATTGCTTATTTCGTCCTTTAAGAGGACTTCTTGTCCCAATAGTTGAAGTGAATAGCTAGAATACCTTCAGACTTTTATGTAAACATCTTTGTCCACCCTGAATTTGGTCACTTCTGATAAACTGATGTTGGTGTATCTTTGAAATTATTTTCTTAGCGTCTTCAGCCTTCTTTTTGTATATTTAGCGACTTCAACTCTCTGGGTACGTGCGAGGCTGCGAGCATGATGATCTACTTCACATGTCCTGTTCTATTTGACTGATTTGAAATACATTTCGCTCTCGTCATGCCCATTTCTGTCCCTTCTGCTTTTTCTTTTCCACATTGTCAATTTGGATGCTCGGAGTAGTTGTAAGTACGTCTAAATGTTAGATGAAGATATTCAACTCTGAGTCTCTGAGCAGCAGTTGGACTGCGGCGCCAGTGTGTGGGTGCAGGCCTTAACATCTCGGTCTGAATATTATGTTGTCCTTTCACTTTCTTTGTGGTTAAAGCAGCAGTTAATTCTTCATAACGTGTAATTTTTTGGCCTTTAGGGAAATAGTTTTGTGCCATTATATGGAAATACAGTTTTATATATGCAATGTGGGGCCAGTTATGATGCTTCCTATGACTACTCTTAAATACAACATAAATACAATAATTATGGCGTATTTTTTAAGATCTAACTTCACAAGTATGATCTTAAAAATAAGTTACATATATTAAGTTAATTATATTTAACATAATTATATTTTTATATGACGTAAAATTGAGTGGCTTATATAACATTGAAATTTTGATGATGGAGAAATCCCATATTTCATAAAAGCGACTTAAACCGAAGCTTGTTTCTTATCAAATTATTTTTTATAAACATATTAGGATGTTTTTATTTTGCTTTTAAACTTTTTTTATAGCAAAAAATTAAACGATCTGTTTTTGTCCATGATCTAGAATCTATCAATTTTTCTATATAAATGTATATAATATAATATATATAATAGTAATACATTACAAAAATTGAAATCAGCCGGCCAATTCCATTATGGATGATTCTTTTTTTTTTATATATTATTTATGATGCTAAAACTTTTATAAATGGTGCATTCTGCAACGGTAGTTCACTGGCTAACATAGAATGCATAATTTGTGATAGTTTTCAGTATTGCGAAACGTAAAAAAAAAGTTATTCAGCAATGGACATTGGCCGACTGATCATTATATATATATATATATATCCATCCACACACGTACAAATACCAGCCAAGGAAAAACGCTGGTCGAGTGTGGGCCGTCCTCGTGAACAACCAAGGTATTTTTCTGCAAAAACTCAAAAAAGAAAAAACGAAACAGAAGGCGCCCGACAAAACCATCGGGCGTTGGAGGAAATGTAACCTCCCTCCCCATCAACGAGAAGAGGTAGTCCTCTCCTCCCCCTCACCGCCGGCGGCCTGCCGTGGCCTTGCGGTAGCCAGCGGACTTGCCGGCGACGGGTCAAGCAGCTGCAGGCCATCGGCTGCGAGGGGCAGGAGACCAGCATTTTTTATTATTTGTTATTGATGTCAAGAGATGGCCGTCGCCTCCGCCGGGAGGCGACCTCCCGGCTCCCGCCGCCCGGCATAGGTGACTGCCTCCCCATCCTTTGTTAATTTTTGTTTTTTGTTTTTAATAAGCCTTAAAAAAAAAACGATGGGGGAGGCTCAAGCGGGCGGGTCGAGCGTTTTTTTGTTTTAAAATTAAAAAAACATGGACGCCGCACAGCAGCCGAGCAAATCGCTCGGCTGGGTTTGACGTAAGTAAAGACGTTATATATATATATATATATATATATATATATATATATATATATATATATATATATATATATATATATATATATATAAAAGTTGGTAAAAACCAGATCACTTGGGTAGAAGACAAACCCATTAAAATTATTTATTATTTTTTCTTTTGCAATGTAGCATATAATTTTAAGAGTGGTTTGGTGGGAAGCATATATTAAATCCAAAATCTAAATTACAGTCTAGCCTTCTCCCGAAAAGAAGATGATATAATTTAAAATCATGAGATGAAAAGGTCATCACAAGCATAAATTAGATTAAAACAACACCTAATCTAATAGAACAACTAAAACGTTAATCAAAAGATTAGGCTTTCCAAAGAAGAACATGCTGGCAAACGACTGACATCTTAAATTAGCTGGTAGCTTCAAGGAGGTTTCTATTCACGTTGCTCCTCCAGAACCCCTCTTCAGACTAGACTCTGGGAACCACTTCCTATGTTAAATCAAGTTTAAAATGGATCTGGATGCGTGTGCAGTGATAGAAATCAGAAAATGTGCAGCTATCAACAAAATATGCATGAGAATGTACAGCTACATGCAACGACATAGTCACAAAAAATGTGTGTGTTTTTTTTAAAAAGAAACACACACACACATATATAAAATATGCAGGATATAAGTGAGCCGTTTGAAATGCCATTTTATAAAAGAAGCCAGAACAAGAAAAACACAAAAAGAAGGACATTAGCATTTTTTTATGTTTTTCCCTTTTTTCATTTGAAGCATTTTTGTTTCATGTTTTTAATGCCAAACTGGTTGTTTTCATTTTCTATTTTTTATTGTTTACTTGTTTATTTATTTTTTGATGTTTGTGCTACTAATTTCTCACTTATTTGATATTCTCCCTAATTTTTAAGACTTCTTAATTTTTTTAATAATTTAGAGTATTTTCTTCTTCTTCTTTTTTCAAATTCTTCTGATTATACTTGAGCAAAACCTCGCCGTTTAAAACATAAAAACATTTTTTCACGACTACGATGCAAACTAAGCTATGATGCATGAAAAACTACGGACATACCTGGCTTTGGCATCACAATTGCACTGGGGTTGAAGAAGACCAATCTCCTCATGTGGACGCACTTCCTATAAAAGTCTGAGTCGTACTAGCAATTAGCCGGTTACAGGAAAAAGAAGCAAAAAAAGGATAATATCAGGAAGAAGGAGAAGGTGGCAGCAATGAGGCTCAATGAGTGGGGGCTTTCTTTGGAGAATTGTTGGCAAAAAGAGGGGATGAAAGGCAGGTGGTGAATGTTTGGGGCTTAGAAGATGGCTGAGACCTCCTCCATGGTGGGGTATCTGTAGTTAACAACCTCATATTGTGTTTTGCAAAATTCCATATAAGTACCTAACTTTAACCTATTTCTAACTAGTCTCACCTGCTAAAACTAATTTACTTAATGGTTGGTGCCACCTAGAGGACATGTTGGACTTAGGTCACATTGCAGGTTTGGGTCTATTCTTGGAATTAATTATGTTAAATGATTCTACCATGGATGTCCGAAATGCTCTATTTATGCTCCAAATTGTTCATTTTAATTCTGGTTTCGGTGAAACTTGAACCGAGGCTGCCTCGTACCTAATGTTTCATCATAAAAAAAAAAAAAGTTTTGAAGCACTAAAACACATACATGTTTTAATGTACATGTGCATTTCATGCGGCATTAAATTGTCTCATGCTTTCATGTTGTTAATTCTTGAGCAGAATTAATATATAGAAGAAAGCATAAACCAAGCATGCGAAAGCAAATGACTAGAATGAACAAACATATTATTACATAACTACCTAACTCCACTACAACAAAAGGTAGTAGTGGGCACGGCAGTGGCACATTTAGAGCTGCACAAAGTCGAGCCAATTTGGGCACGACTCGAACTTGCCTAGAAAAACTTGGTTTGAGCTCGACCCATTTGTAAAAGAGCCAAGTATGAGCTTAAACTTATACTCAAAATGTTAAACGAGTCGAGTTCAAGTTGCAAGAACTCAACTCGTTTAACTTCGGCTTGGCTAGTTACTTAAAACCAGTTGAGTTACACAAACCGGTTCACCGAGCTAGGGCAAAAACAAATTTTGTTTATTGTTGATTTGTTCACCCTTTCCCTATCTCTTCTCTCTCTATCTCTTCATTTGGGAGGAGCGCAACAACAAGGTCTTCAGGGGCACCTTCTCTTCACCGGATGTTGTGGCTCGCCTGGTGCAGGGGGATGTCCATTTTGCTTTTTAGTTACGACGCCGTCCTCCGTCTGCAGTTGGGTGACTGCGCTGCGCCATCTATCCACTCTCTCTCCACCTCTTCTTTTACGTTTACTGTACGATTGTCTTGTATATTCGTTCTTTTATTTTGCTTTTGCGGTTTGTTGCTGCACTTATGGGACTTCTTGTCCCAAAATTTTGCTATGTATTCCCATTTTATCGGCATCGGCCACCCGAGTTGCCACACCACCACCACCACTCTTACTGGAGCTGCTAAAGGATTAGAATATTTGCATGACAAGGCCGACCCACGACCCAGCTGCTATCTATCAAGAAGAAATCTTCTAAAGTTTTAATGGACAAAGAGTTCAATGTGAAGGTGTTTGACCTTGGACTTGCTAAACCGGGTCTTGTGGGTGATAAGATGAATGGATCTTCACGTGTAATGAGGACTTATGGATACTACGCACTAAAATGTGCTTGAAATGGTCAACTAACTGTAAAATCTGATGTCTATGGTTTTGGGGTTTTTCTCCAAGAGATCATTACAAAGAAGAAGGGCCATCAACACTGCTAGGCATGGAGATGAGCAAAATTTGGTCACTTGGGTATGTAGCATTGTATCGTTCATGTCCCAAGTATGTAAAGCATCCTTTGCTTTCTTTTCCCCTTCTCTTTGTTTTATTTTGTGAAAAGCACAATGGAAGAGCAAAATGAACTTTAAGAAAAAGTGAAGGTGCCTATCCATCCACCCTTGGCTCTTTGCCTTTTTATTTCTTTCTTTCTGTCAACATTATCCAAAAAGTTGATAAGCTCAAGCAACAATTACAGAATTGTTCTTACACTGATGATGGAGAATGTGTTCTTACACTGATGATGGTTTTTGTGAAATGTATTCTCCTACCTGGGTTAGAGTACAACAAAATAGAAGCGGTTTACTGGGTCTCTTGCATATTTGTTCGAACTTCAAAACAACTATACTAGGAAATTTTGGATACTTCGAGATGTTTGGAAATGAATTTTGCAACACTTTTTTTGGGGACTAGGTTTTCTAGTTTTAATAATCTTTTTAATAATTAAGTATTAACTTGGTGCAACTTGGTCCTTTTGTTGTGCATCTTAATTAAGACAATGGATGCCATAACTTTGGTTGTTTTTTCTTAGAACGTCAACCCAACAAATGTTAATCACCTTTTCAATGGCCTAATTATTGCCAATTATATCACAATTTTCTTTCTCAATATGATTAACTTATTACCAATTTCATACCTTTATAAAAAAGTGATCATTGTACAAATTATTGGGCATGGTGTTTGCATTTTTAGTTTATTTTATTTTATTAAAAAATGCTACCTTGATTGCAGATTTTATCTACAGAGTATACCTATCCATCTTGGCTTTCTTTAGGTGTAATAGAACTGATCAATTTGATATTCCCTTGATCTTGTACATGTCTATGTTGCTCTTACTTAAACAAGTTTAGTTAAACGAGTCTACGAGTTAAACAAGTTGGCAAGTTAACAAGTTAAAAGAAAAGAGACATGACATAAACAAGCTAAACGAGCTCGAGCTCGATGCTATGCAGCCGAGTCAAGTTTGATATTGTTATGTGGAACTCAACTTGAGTGCAAGCTGAGCTGAAGATCGAGTTTTTGGAGTCCAGTCAAGCTTGAGCTCAACTCAGCCTGTGTGCAGCCATAGTCACATTTAATACAAATGGCAAGCCCTCACACCCTGGGGTTATTCCAATATGTGAGTAAGGTTTCATTAAGGTTTGCAATGAAGTTAACTACAATTAAGGTTTTGCAACATTTTTGTCTACTAGACATTTGAAACTATTTCAAAATAGTATCACCATGAAAAAGAAGAAAAAATCAACTTGCACTTCAATTTGCATTATCAACATATAAAGGGAAACCTCTCTCCCATAGTAGAAAACTCTTACTTCAACTTTGCTAAACTCACAATTATTTATATTTCTTTGCAACAAAGCTTAAATACTCCTCATTTTTCCTTTCTTTATCATCATTTCGATGAATTCTCATAATTTGAGCCTTTTAATTTATAAGTAGTGATGATTTAAGTATTTCATTTCTTTTTCTTCTCTTTCTCTTTGAGTTCTATGTTACCTTTTAGTTTTTGTCCAACTCATGTTACGTGGCTGATAAACTAGACTACCTTCTAATGGCATTAGGTATGAAGATTCTTTAGACTTAAGTAGGAGAGTCACTAGAACTTAAGTTCATGCAATTTTGTTTAGCCATGCCATGTATAATGTCATCACTTTCTAGACTTTTGTTGCCCATATAGCAAGCTCTGGACTAGTGATTCCGAATTTAGTTGGCTTTAGAGCAATAGGTTTACAACCTCTTGAACTTACTTCCAATGATTTTTTTTTTCAAAAGGAGTGGTTATTTTTCTAAAGAGGCCGTAGCCCCACTTGTGCCCCTTGTTGTTGGGGTTTACGGAGCTTGCTTTGGGACCTATTGCGATCCTCTAGGTTGTGATAGTGACAACAAGAATCAAACTACTTGTACTTATTCAAACCCAATAAAACATAATTAAAAGCCAAACAAGGTGTTCATTCTCGATCCCAGTTGCTATTCTTAGGCATGCAGTTATTTTAACTTGTATCTAAACTATAGAGAACCTCATTATGGAAATATATACACTTAGCTTGTGTCTGCCTCCCACTACTTGAGTAACACTTGATAACACTAGTAAAACCACTAACTAGCTCTATTTTATATATTAATACATGATTTTTTATTACAATGTACATGCATTTATTTGTGTTCTAGTGTGTGTACATCTATGTTTATGTTTATTTAGGTTTGTAAAAGCTCCCATTCAAATTTCATTGATATCAGTGTTAAACAGCCAAAATAGGGTGCCTGGAAGGTTTGGGGGAAAAATTGTTCTTCACATAAAATCAAACCTCCTCCCTAAGTTTTCAATTTCAATAGTTGCTTCCAATTTCCAAATTTGAGTTTTCTTTCTTGAAAAACTCTCCATTCTCACATTTTCTCGAAAATCATTTTCTCTAAATTTTTATTTTCTCCTATTGAGTTGAATGAGCTTAGAACAAGAATATGACATAGTAAAGAAAATAACTCTTCTATATGCTATTATTAGCTATTCCCTGTTTTCCTCCATCTTGTTATGCACATTTGGGCCATAAAGTGGTATAGCATGGGTATAAGAAATGTTTTAGTATTCATAAATGAATGGTATTGTTGTGATTAAGCTATAACAATGTGTAAAAGAATCAGATATACAAGTAGTTGTGCCTCTTGTAAACCGTTGATTGGCTCTATAACATATATATATTTCAGTAAGTAGATAAATAACACTTTTTTGCTTCATGATATGTTGTTGTAGTCTTTATTCTCTCTATTCCTGCATTTCCACATGTTATTAGAGCCATGTTGGTGACAAGGCCTGCTACCTTTATAGATCATTTACCTCATTAGGCAAATCCTCCCTCATCAGAATTGAAAGCATCATTTGAGTCCTATATTGCAGGATTTTTCACATCCTTACTATCTCCATCATCGGAGAATAAAAGAGTGGTTTATTTTTTGACAGTTTCAATTTGAGGAATGGTTATGGAAGTAGTAGCCAAGAATAAAATTATGTCTGTTTGATGGAAGTTTGTCATAGCCTAATATCCCTTCACCAAAGTTCGTACCCTAAAGGCATTGTAATCACAGGTTTTTCTCTCTTGATCCTGGAGTCTATTTTTAGAGATTCAACTGATAGTGTTCTATCACAACCACAAGTATAAAGTGTAGAGCAATTTGAGAGAATGATAGGGTACTACTCCTTTGAAATAATAGATCAAGCCAACAATCGGAAAACTATCCTTAAAAATATCAAATCAAGACAACAATTAGCAAACTATCATAGAAGAAGATGTCCATTGCTGGATACTACACAAAATTAAAGGCCTATGAAGATGAAAACAGATTCATATTATGTTTTATCTGAGTGTACATGTTCAACATCGAGACTAATTGCATGAAATAGTAGGAAGACTAAGTACTTCAATTCTTGATGATATTGAATGAATTAGATAATGTTATTAAAGGTCAAATGCATTTTGCTAGATCCTTCATCCTCAATAGCCAAAGTATATTTGCTGGTCTTATAGGAAGAGAAACAAAGAAAAGCTTGAATTAGACGAGCTCAATCGAACATTTGAGTTTAATATCTTCAAATTTAATTATGTAATCTACCGAAGGAAAAGTTTCATGAAAACAAATCTTAGTATAGTTACTATCATACTTTTGGGTACACAAGAGACTAATGTTTTAAATTGAATGGTTTGTAGCCAATTTATGAGAAGATAAGCAAAACAGATTAATCAAGTAGCAATAATTCTACTGATGAGATTAAGTAGACTTCAACTGCATTAGTTTCTACTTCTCAAAAAGAAAGTTGAGACATAGTTGTTGTTTTCACTATTAATCCATATAATCAAATCAAGCCATTATTCAAAGATAGACCAATTGCATAATCAGATTTTTTAGGTGACACTTGTTTGCAGTTAGATACTTGATAGTTGACAATTAAGCAAGTGACCACTTGTCATCTTCCTTAAATCTTTTAATGAATACTAAAAGATTGGAGCCTCGTTCTCCTATTATATTGCGAAACAACAAGGTACCTTATGCTACACATGTTGGCCATGTTAATCTATCATCTACTCTTATACTCAAAACTGTTTATTACTTGCCAAACATTAGATTCAATCTCGTGTCCATTAGTAAACTCATTGAACATAATAATTGTGATGTACATTTTTCTTCAAATGGTTGCTGCATCTAGGACATGAGCTGCAAGATGACAATCAAACAATTTGAATTGAAGAATAGTCTACACATTTTCAAAGGTTGTGGATGATGCAGTTGCATTGAGTTTATGTTCGTTAACACTTGGATATATAGAATTTCAAGCTTTAACCATTGTACTTTAAGAACAAAGCATTTAGAGACTATGATTTCAGTATGATAATGTTAGCATTTTTTTTGCAATATTTGTGAAGTCTCAAAATAATCATGACTTTCTTTTAGTACTAGTGTTTTTTGTTCAGACAACCCTTTTGAATTGTTGCATTGTGACATTTGGGGTCCCTATTCACAAACATCTAGGTTATGAACTCATTACTTTGTTATTGTAGTAGGTGACTTATTAGAAATGTATGGACATATTTGGTGAGGTTTAAGAATGAGATTGCTTATTTGTTTAAGGATTACGGCTATACCTAACATGAAAACCTTTTTCTAAGAGAAATGTACTAAACATCAAAAGATGTTTCTATACACAACAATAGAATGATTGATAAATAGTTTTCTAGATATATGCAAAAAACTTGGCAAAATTAAGTCAAAGAGCGTTTTCAAATCTTAGGTTGAGAACAATTTTTAAAAAGAAATGCTGAAGACCTTTCAAATAGAATTCAGTGACTATATAGAACAAAGTAAACACAAAATAACTAACTCTACAAAGAAATGAAGATAACTAATGTAATTGTGATTAATATTATATAAAAGTAACTATAAATTAATGACTAAAATTTCCATTCCTAGAAATATACATGAACTCAAAACAATATTTCAAAAATATAAACACCAAGATTCATGCATAAACTATATAGATACTTGGTCTAAATGTCATAAAAGCAACAAATAATGTTGTAAGAAATTAAATACAATCCAATGGGCACAACTTTTTTTTCTCAGCACATACATTATTTTTTTTTATGTATGATCAATATTTATGTATTATATATGTAGGAGTGATGGTTGCATGACCTCAAGCCTTATCCTTTTGTAGATAATTTTCAACAAGTTGTGAGATACAAAAGGAGAATACGTATGACCAACAAGTTAACACTTGACAAGATTGGAACATAGGGGCTAATCAACATGAGATTACATCTAGTGTAATAGAGATGCTATCACACGGCCTTAGTCATGAGGATCCCCATACCTAAAGCATTAATATATATACAGTTAGGAATGTCAGTGAATCATATTCGAGTCGAATGTACTACATATCCAGTTTTTTAGATGTTCACATGTTCGGATTCAAATCTGGATTCAAATATAAATGAAGAAAAGTGTATACCACATTTGAATCTGAATAACAATCTAAATTCAATCTAAATCTGATTTTTCAAATTTTACATGAATCCAAATCCGAAGCTCATCACGATATGCTAAGAACCGGTCTTCAAAACGTATGGACATTGGATATAGGACATTCAAATAAAACTTAATTTGATACAAATTTGAATGTGGTGAAATGTCATTCTCATAGTGGAGTCCGATCCAATTTTTTAATTAGAATGGTAAACTTTTCAATATTTGATTTTTTTGAAGTTGTTCAATAAGATAGCACTACATTGTTTGACTCCCATGAGCATAGTTGTTGGTTGGCCTAAGGGGCATAGTGTAACTGGTCAGACTAAGGGTATAGCAAGGCAGTTTTCTAGTTTGACTCCCATGAGCTTTATGTTCTTGCACCTTAAGGTGGTGGTCATGACATCTAATTTGATTGTATATTGTTGCAATCACTGATGGCAACACAGCTCAAGACCCCGAAGGTAAGAGGATATGGAGGGGCTTTTGGATCTTGTTTCGAGTGTTATGGCTGAACCTCTCACTTACCTAGAATGCATCTTTTAGTAGGTTTTACATTTTTCAATTATCGTTATAATTGTATTTTATTTGTTATTAATGTAAGATGATTTTTATCAACTTGGAGGTGTTATTAACTTTTGTGATATTCATTTTCAGGCCATTCATGGCAAGGGATAGAAAGTTAGCTATCAAAATTGCAATTTTGATTTATAAGGTTTTCTTTCTCTTAAATGCCATGTTTTATGAAAGGTTGAATCAGATGTTTTGTGTGCTCCCTCTTTAATCAAACTGCATACAACTTACTCTTTAATCAGACTGCATATAACTTTAGTATAATCCAGCTTCATACAAGTTGAAGTTTGGTGAATGGCTTAGACACTGACTAGATACAACCAAATTGTGCCAAATGTGTAGGATATTGAAGGTGTTAGTCCATGAAATGTCTTGATTCATAATGCATACTTATTACCGCTGCTGCACTTTGGAATTAATTTAGAATTAAGTTTAGTATGTTTACATGTTGAATGTCAGATGTTCCAATTGAAAAGTCCTATGCCTAGTTCAATTGTGGACCGGTTGGCTCCATAACTTTTTTTTCTAGTAAAAAATCACTATTTTTTAATTGAAATCCTTGTTGTGTTTTTATTGTCATACAATTTTTTCTAAAAAACTTATAGGATAGCATTAATATGTGTTGAGCATCTTGTTCTAGCTTTTGAGTTTACATTTGTTCCTTGTCCATTAGGGTTGTTACAGGCACAATTGATGCTATAGAATGAAGTTAGGCAATATATACTTTGGGCTTTGATTTAGTTCTTTCTTTTCACATATTCTCTAACATATACGTAGCACCTTGTGCAGTTTCTCTAGGAACTATTGAATGAACTCAATAGGTTTACATTCATTTGCATATATTTTAGACTAGGGTCTATCGTATAATAATTATAGTTTATAAAATTAGTTGTTATTAACATAGATTTTAGAACCTAAACTATATGTCTATTGTTTTTTCCCTTTACTTTAAGTTGGTGACCAATAGGAGAATCTTCTAAAGTAGACTTGGCATTGGTGGATGCATTAGAGCTATTGAGTGCCACAATAGAAGATTTGTTGTTCTTCAAAGTAGCTATTAGAAGATTGTCCTTAGAATTCTTTGTGTTAGGTTTGCTTATTTTGTATTTTCCTTTTTTAAACTTATTGTTGACTTGGTTTTAATTGAAATAATAAAGTTTACCCTCTAGATTTCTTCACAATTGTACCATCCCCTGGACTTTTCACTTTGTGGAAACAATTTTATAACTTTTATTATCTGATGCATGAATTTGGTTTTCATTGAAAATTATTAATTTAAAAAGCATATCTACAACTATATCAAATTTCACATGCTTCTTTTCCACTTCATTGTTTTCTAAGCCATACATAATTAGATTTTATATTATTAGCTTGGAGCCATGGCCGTAAATGCCATATTTGAGGTAGTAGAGTTTATTGTCTCATAAAGTAGGACAATAATGATGATTATAGGTGGAAATAATTAAGTCTAGTAGACATACATCTAAAGAGATAAATCTTAGTGCTTCATGAGAGGCAACTCATGATAGTTAGGATTTTATTTTTTTATAAAGGATTTCATCGTTTCTCTTTTCTTGGTAATTAAGTTTTAAATAAGATAGACATGCACTGTTCTTCTTTAGTATAGTGTTGAGTTTCATAATGTAGACAATTTGAAAAGACTACAAGCACAAGTTATGTCAGCAAGAAATCATGCTCCATAATTTACATGATAGTGGCATGACAATGTATTTACTATTAGCTCGATGGGTTTCACAACTATTACAAGTTGAGTCATTCTATCTCCCCTTATCTGTTTACTACCGGTTAATGTAGCTAGGTCTAAACATGTGAATATTGCTGAAGACAATATTTAAGCATGAAGGAGAGCATAGTACTTTGAAAAGTTTTGCTTCTATGTTTAATTTTGAAAAATTTGTAAAACATAGGCACCACTTTGACTTTTAACTTCATATAAAATATAACATGAAGGATTTAGTGTGTTTTGAAAAATTAATCTCCAATTTATAAAGGCTTTTTAAAACCAATTTAAAATAAGTGGCTGCTTACATTGATTTCAAAGAAATAAAGGCATATGATTGTTTGACTATCAACAAAATCATTTGTAAGATGATGCATAACATTCTATGTAGTCAAAAATAAAAAACAAAAATAAAGTTAATGTAATGATTTTGCCTGATCTAGTTGTGATTCAAATTATGGAATTCAAACACAAGCTAAAGCATTTGTGTTAGCATAAAAGACGTTTTTAGTCAGTAAAGTTCAAGTCTGAATAAATGAACACTTTGCCTAGCTTTCATTTATGAACTATTGAGTTTGAAAAAAAATAAGCTTAAAGGCATAATGCCTTAAAGATGTTACTTTGGATGTCACCAGCCAAACGTTTGCTACAAGGATTCAATAGAAAGCCTAAGAGATGAAGAAACTTTGGAATTTTAGATGAAGTTACCTAATCCTTTATCCCAATGTGTTATTTGAATTTGGAGCATGGATTTAACCTTATTCTCGGATTTCTAATGAGCCAATTCTCTATAAATTTTTTTAGTTTTTGCTCTAATTTACTTGAAAGAATGCATTTGGAATTTCTCAAATATATGCATCTAAACATGAGTTTTAGGGACTAATGTATCACAAAAGCATGAACAAAACATGCATAGTTCATGCATCATCAGTTGCTCATGCATGCACTAGCAAGTCAAATAGACAATAAACTTGTCCTAGCTCTAATCTAATCTTCAAGCATATTCAAATGTCAAACAATAAGAAAGTGAAAAAAAGAAGCAAATGCTAACTACATAAAAGTTACAAGCAAAATGAAACACAAATAGAAAAACAATTTAGCTTCTATTGTACAAGCACAATAGTGTAGCTTAAAACTAAACTAGATGCTTGTGTCATTCTAGCATGTCTAACTGATGAAACAACAAAAAAATAAACTTTAAGCAACTTGATACATAAGTAAAAACAAATTAAACAACCTAAAATAATACTAAAAGCAAACTAAAACTCCTAGAGATATGCACTTAAAAAGAAGCATGTAGTCAAACTGATAAAGTCAAGATATAATAAAACATGAGCAAGTTATCTTGGTAAGATGGTGACAATAGCATCAAAGTTTGAAAGTTGATTTGTTAAAAAGTATCTTCAATAAAAACTATAGTTTATATCATGCATCAAATTTATGAACAGTTTGCACAATCAATGAAAAGTGATAAGTTGAGCCCCCAAGAAATAGGATTATTGGATGGCAAGCCTTCAAATTTCTCTAACAAGAAATTATTACAACAAAGCAACAAAAAGCTTATGATAATGTGCTAGAAGGGTTCAAGTGAAATTAACATTTATTACTGCTTCATTAAAAGAAAAAAGAAGGGTAAAATCCTAAAACTATGCTCCAAGGATAGTCAACTTCTCTTCAAGGTTTTTCTTGCTCTCTTTTCAGCATTTTCTCCCGAGCATAAAAAATCCATGTTGTCTTTTGTATGTTCACCATGAGGAGCAACTATGTGTAAAGAAAATTAAGCACAATAGTAAAGCAAAGGATGAAACAACACGACTGTGGACTCATATAATGAGTACTCTTATCAACTAATAAGTAGCCTTTTTTTTTTCAATTTCATGGTAGCACATGTGATAGCAAAACAGTCCACATCCACTTGGTTTAGATTAAGATTCCTATGGTCACTTTCATGTCCTACTTCACTCATCTCATAAACTATAAAGGTTTTGAAACATGCTTTGTGAACCTCGGAGGTGGGAGACATAGTGGGGAAGCCAAAGCCCTCTCTTCCATGGGTGGTGGTGGTGGAGAAAAACTAGCTGAGTTAATTTCCAACGAAATCACTTTCTCAATAGTTATAGGTGTGTACGCAATTTATAGTGGTTCTTCATATATGACAGTTTTTTATGAGTTCATCAATGTTTATTATTATTATTATTATTAAATCTCCAAAATAAGGATTGCATTGGCGACCCATGCGCAAACGTTATAAAACAATGCCTATTTGGAACAGTTTTTCCATTTTCCAACATTGAAAGTAGAGTGCCAGGCATGCACTGTTTCTCTCACGATCCCTCCCCTATCGCCGTCGACACGGCAGGGGAAGGATCCGACTGGTGCAATGTCCGCGATTGCCCTCTAGCGGCGCCTGCACAAGGGCTGAAATCAGCGTCTCTTTGGATGGGCGGAGAGCCATTCGGTTCCTCCCCGACGTCTCTACGGCGATAGAGGAGGTGGCCAGATTTGGCCCTCCGGCGCGAGTGCGGAGGCCAGTGATCCTTCACTCCCGTGCGGGTCAGTGGCCTTTCGCTGCCCTGCGCAGTCAAAATCAAACTTTTCTTGGCAGCTGCCAGCTGGTATGCTTAGTTCTTTTTGTTGTCATTATCCAATAAATAAATAAATAAATAAATAATATATAATATTCATCATTTATCGGTCTCGTTAAGTTCCCATTAGATTTTCTTGATGCTCTTTCATTCACCTTTTTTTTCAACTTACTTTCTTCCTACAACTGTTTTCTGCATCAGTTTTGACAAAACTTTGGGAAATAAAATAAACTATATATCATAATTATAAATAATGTTTTGAAATTTTAAGTGCAGATTTTTTTTTTGGTATAACAGGATAAGTTAAAAAAAGGATAAATTTTTAAATTAAAAAAATAAAATAAGAAAAAAATAATAATACAAACATAAAAAAATAAGTAAATTTGTAACAAAAAAATAAAAAATGAAAAAAAATGTTTTGCATTAAAAAATGAAAAAAGTAAAAAAAATTGAAAAAATGCCTTAAAAATGTGTTTTTTAAAAGTTTTAAACAGTAATTCAATTTATCACATTTTTTTTCTAAAAAAATGCGTTTTTGGTAACTATGCAGTGTATATTACAAACCAAATAGTTGATAGTTTGGCACATTAAGTGTTTGGCTGCACCAGGAATCAGAAAAGAGGTTGTGTGTGATTGAATGGAATATAATGCCAAAAGTCCCATTCCACTGTTTGTCGTTAGCTTGGAAAAAAATATTGACCATTGGCAGAGATGTTAAATGACATTATTGAAATGGTGAAACAACCAGTGAGCAGGAAGAGATGATCTCGATTGATTCACCCTGGCTCACAGGTAAGTGATGGAAAAGGTTGGTATCTGATACTATGTTTTGCAAGATTCAGATCAGGCATTTCAAATACAACATTTCCACCGGAACACAAGTTTCCTTCCTCTTATGCGAGAGAGAGAGAGAGAGAACTGGTGGGACAATGCCGGTCGGTTGGTTGGGTCGTCTTTGGATGTTAACCTGCTGCGATGGTAGAGATATGCTTTCAATAGATCTAGTTGATGCCCTAAAATGGCCGGACAAAATTCAGATTGTCACTGGAAGAGTATCAGATAAAGGGGATTTATCTGTTCTATGTATACATAGGACAGATTAAACCCACTGGCAGCCATCGCCTCTCTGTGCGTTCTCCTCACAGGCTACTGCCTGGAGCTACCATTTCCCCCTGCACATCTGAAGAGGGATGGATGATGGTGCACAGTTGCAGTAAAGAGACAGTGAAGAGAGAGAGAGAGATAGAGCAAAGTGGTGTAAGCCCTAATGGACAGAGTAATTTTTCACATATTTTAATGGCATCATCGCGGGAGATTAAAGTTTAAACCATGTGGAAACGAGATTCGATTCCCACATTTGCTAGCATCATTTATTTTTTTGACAACGTGGGTTGGTATCCATGCTCATTGTATTACAAATTCTGATACCTGAGTTTAGACGCAACAATGTTTTCGTTTTATTCTTATAATCTTTATCAATGAACTGAATTGAATCATCTGTATTAGGAGAAGAAATCCAGAACTAGATGCAATGCATGTCATTTGGTCAAAGTCGACTTATTGTAGAGAAAGAGAAAAAAATCATAATCAAATTTAGGGTTGTTGTAGGGATTATTGTAAACAGATTAAAAATTCTTTCTTTGAATTTCTTTTGTATTTAAGTAAACAAATATCGTATTCGATAATTCCTTTCATTCCACACAAATAAATTTTTCTTTTTTAAATTATATTTCCTTTTCTTTTCCCGTAATTTCTTTCTTTCTTTTTTCTTTTTCTTTTCATTTCGTACCAGCTTCGTCCTTCTATCCAAAAGTCCAGGTACATGCGCCCCAGTTGACATGGATCAGATAAAAGGCGAACCGTGTTTGGTCGAGGGGGTCCAGGTAAGGCCCCCTCCTCTCTGGCTTCACCCCACGTGCCATCTTCAAGTTTAGCGACAAAGAGATAGAAAGAGTTGATGCATATGCCACCGTAATTTCGCCAACTTCGAAATTCTCTGTAGATTCCGCCAACGTCGCGACCGACAAGGGAAAATCTGAGAGAAGAGAAGAGAACGAGGGTCTGCCGTTCTTTACGTCTGGCAAGTTTACTTCTTTTCTTTTTTTTTTTTCCATTTGTTTTTCTTTGTTTCGTCGAATACTGGTTTTCTTCTTTTTTTTTTTTTTTTTTTTTCTGGGTAGTCTGTTGATGCATGGTGGGCGGACTTTCACGAAATCTGATGCTTTCTTGCGGCCGATTTTCAGAAGAGGAAGACTTTTTGATTCCTTTGAAATTCACCCACGACCAGTCAGTGGTTTCATGGCATGCTTGAGCTTTAATTTTGTTTTCTCTCTCTCTTACTAATTTTTTTCAGTGAAAGAGAGATGCGAGGATGGTGGTTTCGCGATCTCAGCCATCATCGACGATCATGGAGTTCGAAATATCATCTGTTTGGCGATTATGTGAGTGAAATTTCAATAATCAATCTGTTTTGAGATGAAATTGCTTCTATCCACTGCAATTAATCCTATTTTAGTACTAACTTGGTTCTTGTAAAAATCAGGACGTATAGGAAGGTATCAACATATTTTCTGATTATTGGTTTTCTTACAACAGATTGATGCCTACACTTTCAGATTTGTGCGCAAATTTAGTTTCTCTGCTTCACCTAGAAGCACGCAGATGCCCCATTTTGCTCGTGATGAAACTCAGACGAGGATGTGCTCCACGTCTTGTGCAAATCTGTCGGTTGAGACTTTGCAGAATGATTGTCCCGTTTCGGATATGTTAATTGATTCATTTGGAAGAATGCATACTTATTTGAGGATTTCATTAACTGAGAGGTGCAACCTCAGGTGTCAGTATTGTATGCCAGCTGAGGGTGTTGAACTTACTCCCAAACCTGAACTTCTAACAACAGACGAGATTGTCAGGCTTGCTAATATCTTTGTCAGTTCTGGTGTGGCTAAAATTCGTCTGACTGGTGGGGAGCCAACTGTAAGGAAGGATATTGAGGACGTTTGCCTGCAGCTGTCTAGCTTGAAGGGCTTAAAATCTTTGGCCATGACTACCAATGGTATAGCTCTCGCAAAAAAGCTCCCAAAATTAAAAGAAAATGGATTAAACTCTATCAACATTAGTTTGGACACGCTGGTTCCTGCAAAGTTTGAATTCATGACTCGCCGGAAAGGACATGAAAAGGTTCTGGAATCAATTGATGCTTCAATAGGCCTCGGATACAATTCTGTCAAAGTAAACATTTATTTTTCTACATGTCTGTTTTTTTTGTCCGTTTAACACTTTATAGTTAGATTGCTTGGCTGGTTTGTCCTCTATCTCTTACTATTGCTTGCTGTGTTTGATTTATACTTTCTGGTCATGAATTATGATTGTCATTCTGTTGGGCTGTCATTATCCTTCACCTGTCTATATTTGAACTTCTTGATTAAACCGACTGGAATGGATATCCTTTTGATGTGATTGGAATGTCAAAATCCAGGTAAACTGTGTTGTAATGCGTGGTATTAATGACGATGAGCTATGTGATTTTGTGGAAATGACACGGTACAAACCTGTTGATATCCGGTTTATTGAGTTCATGCCTTTTGATGGGAACGTGTGGAACATAAAAAAGCTTGTACCTTATGCAGAGATGTTGGATAGAGTGGTAAGGTAGACCACTGACAGAGTCTCTATGGTTGTCTTATTACTTTCCTAAAGTTTATTTGTCCTTCGTCATTTGTTTAAGATTCTTGTGAGCAGGAAAAAAGATTTGGCAAGTTAAAGAAATTGCATGACCATCACACAGATACAGCCAAAAGTTTCAAAGTTGATCACTTTTGTGGAACAGTCTCTTTCATAACATCAATGACAGAGCATTTTTGTGCTGGATGCAATAGATTGCGCATTCTCGCTGATGGGAACTTCAAAGTTTGCCTTTTTGGTCCCTCTGAGGTATATGATCTATTTCACATTAAAAAGTTTCCATGTCCATTTGTCATCAATTTTCTGCTGAAGACAACTGTTGGATGTCTCTTTGTTCATGGTGTATTTTTCACATGGAGATAAAATCGTCCATATTTGGAAAAAATAGGAGTCATGATGAAAGACATAGTTATGTCATTACCAGTGACACCAGCAATTCAAGCTATGTAACGTGGATGCTTGTACAGGTGCCAACACGGGTGAAAGTGTGGATACTGGTGCAAGTTATTTTTGAAAAACTTATATATATATATATATATATATATATATATATATATATATATATATATATATATATATATATATATATATATATATATATATATATATATATATATACTTTAAGAAAGTCCTGTCCATAACCTTTCCAGAATGTCCTTTAATTTTCGCGATTTGCATCCAAAAACTGGGATTCACTAGAGATCAGAAATTGTTGAAGAAACATGTATGTATGTATGTATATTGATGTATATAGATTTTAAGCAAACATATTATATAGATTTTAAGCAAACATATATTCATTGTTTATATTCATAAAGTACACATTTTACTAAAAAAAAAAAGAAAAACATAAGTCTACCATGCCCAAACTTGTCCCGTACCTGCTAGTGTCCAGCAGTGTTGACACGGGCATAGTGCCTTTCCAAGAGTGTCCACATGACCTAGAATTCAATCATATGTTAGGGGTTCAACTTCTTTGTCAATGGTAAATGAGAGGTCCCTTTATGTACTTAATAATGGTCCATGTTTATCTACCGTTATTCTCCACTTTTTATGATAATACAGAACATGTGAGAAACAATCCAGATTAGAGACAAACGTCAAAAGGTTCTTGAAGAGGCTAGGGTGTTGGGCCGTTGGCATACTTCAAATAACTAACAAGTGTGTCTCATAACTTTTATGAAACAAATTCACAAACTGGAAAAGTCATATGGTGGGTTTAATATCACCCCAAGTTTTTAATACCTTCATAATAGTTTGCAGCCATTGAATTCTGATATTGCACAGAATGGTGAAAATGTGCTCAGTAGATTAGCAGAGAGATAGCAGAAATTCTGCCGGTGAGCAGAGTATCATAACCCTGGTTTTTGTAAGCATAATGAATGTCTAAGATGTAGGAAATAATGCACCTAGTACTTCTAGGGAACTATGGCACTGTGTTACTCTAAAGCCGGTAAATTTTGTTCTAGTTGGAGAATTGTTCACTGATTTGTTGGTATCAACCTGTAGGACCTAGTCAATAATAAATTTCTGCTGTTTGTTCCATCTTTCCCCTGTCCTGACCAACATGCACTTCACAATATGGATCTTACAGTCCTCATACTATGACCAACCTATTGGTGTTCATAACATTTGCAGTTAATAGATGGAGAATGAATTGGTGCCTGATGCTCAATATTTACTTTTAGTTTACAATTTTAATGCAATTAACAACAAAACAGTCAACAGTTTGCTCTGCGTTATTCCTCTTTGGTATGTTCTGAATTTTTTCATATTAATGCTCTATAGCCGCTTTCATTTTTTGGTCATTGTGGCATTATGTTGTGGCGGATGTTGGAAAGAATGTCTAGAGGTATCTTTTAGATAAATATGTTTGCTAGGACAGGGTGAAATTCCTAAGAAGACCTCAATAATATGACATTGGCTAGATGTTGCTTTATGGGTTTAACATGTGATTTTGACTACCAATTACTCATTCTCTGGTCGGTGAGATTTGCAACAGGTAAGTTTAAGAGATCCAATTCGCAGTGGTATTAATGATGATGGGTTGAAGGAAATCATTGGGGCAGCGGTATGTATATTATAAGTTTTTTTTTTTTAGAATTACGTATGAAAAAAAATTATGTTCTTCTCTTGTTTACTGTTGAGGAGTACTGACCACTAGTATTCTTAGATCCTCATATTTCAATGCTGCATGGTGGCAAACTTGTATAATTTTGTTAGTTTGTCTTTACTCTTTGGCCATTTGATGTGCTTGTTTTTGCTCTTTTTAGGTTGAGTTGTCTTTTCAGATCAAACAGTGTTAGCTCTGCTAACAGAACTCACACATTCTCTCCACTATGCATGCACTCAGAAGCCCCTGCTTATAAAAGAAGTATCTCTATGATTGGGGTTTAATCCCTTCTTCAAAATATACATACATATATATATATATATATATATATATATATATATATATATATATATGTACACCTCACAGTTGGGTGGGTTTATTACAGCGTCCTAACTAGTCCACCTGACCCAATCTGTTACATTAAGTAAGACATCCGACCAACTGAATTGGACACTTGAAGAGACAAGGGGCCTCTTCTACTTAGATCCAGGTCGAGTCTAACAACTTGTCCCCCTTATGAAAAACCACCTTGTCCTCAAGGTGTGAAATCAGGAAACCTCCAGTGTATCTCTTTAGCTGGCTCCCAAGTAGCTGGGAGATTATCATAGTTGGACCATTCTATAAGCCATTCTGTCACCCAGGCACCATCTCTTCTAATCTTATAGATACCCAGGCGTCTATGGATAGGTAGGTGCATCTACTGCTGGAGCTGAAGTGGCTTTTCCTGCATTGGACCTGTGAGGCATGGTTCAATTTGGAGGCATGAAAGACTGGGTGAATAGATAGCAGCTCATAAGCTAGTGACCCAATTGGCCACTTAATTCTGTTGGGTCCAATGTAACAAGGAGCAAGTTTGTTGAAGACTTTTGGAAGACGCCAGCCATGCAGGTCCCTGTTAAGGTCAACGTAAGGAGACCCAGTCCCCTTCATTGAATTTCAGGTCATGGTGTTTTCTGTTGTACTGGAGCACCATTCTATTTCTTGCAGCAGAAAGGTGTTGTTTAAGCTCCTTAAGCACTGCATTTCTGCATCGGAGCTGTAGATTGACTTCCTTCTCTTTTGCGACCCAGGTTGGTAATATCTAATGTCTGGAGGGGTCTGACATAGATGGCCTCAAATGGAGATAGGCCTGTTGCCGAGTGCCAACTGGTATTATATGCTACTTCTGCCCAAGATAGACAGTCGGCCCATAGTCTGGCATGCTGTCCCACAGAACAGCGTAAATACACTCCAAACACCGATTAACCACCCCCGTTTGCCCATCGGTCTGTGGATGATAGGAGGTAGGTACTCATCTGCAACTTAGTGCCCTACAACCTGAAATATTCATACCAAAAAGAGCTTAACAACAAGGGATCACAGTCACTTGTAATAAAGTGTGTTATTCCAAGAAGCTTTCGCACATAATCCTGAAAGGCTTTGGCCACTAATTTAGCTATATAGGGATGTGCAAGAGGCACAATACGTGTGTACTTTGACAGGCGGTCAACCATAACTAAGATGACAGATTTTCCATGCAAGGCAGGCAGTCCTTCCTTGAAATCAATAGACATGTCTTCCCAAATTTGCTCTGGTATGGGCAAGGGTTGGTGTAGGGTAGGAGGCGTCTAAGTTTCTACTTATTATGCTGACACACTTCACACCATTTGAAGAACTCCCTGACTGCTCGTTTCATCCCAGGCCAGTAAAAAGAGGGCTTCATGTGGTGATAAGTACTTTTAGTACCCTTGTAGCCAGCTGCATTGTTACCATGGTAATGTTCCATAAGTATCATAGGCAGGTCCATCTCTGGAGGTATGAAGACTCTACCATGATGATACAAGTAAGGATCTCTCCATCGGTACCTGTAGGCCTTCAATGCCTTTGTTTGCAGCTGCTGCCTAATACGCATAACGGAATATGCATTCTGATGGGCCTGTTTAATTTGCTGCCATAAGTCGACCTGGCTCTAATAATGCCAATAGTAGCAAGTCATTTTGCTGTTCCACCACTCTAGAAAGACCATTGACTGCACCATTGTCCTTCCCTTTATGGAACATCACTTCGAACCGAACCCCATCGACTTAAACATCTATTTTTGAAGGGTAGGGGTTAAAGGTTGCTGCTGCTATGGTCAGTGAGTACCACAAATTGCCGGCCCATTAAGTGGTGCCTCCACTTCATAACTGCCAAAGCAATGGCTATAAGCTCTCATTCGTAGGCAGATTTGGCACTGAAAGTAAAACCCATGGTCTTGCTGCGAAAGGCAATAGGGTGTTGGTTTTGACTCGGTGTTGTCCCTATTCTTGTGTCAGAAGCATCAGATTCTACCACAAATGTGAGTTAGAAGTCTGGAATTTGAAGCGTAGGAGCTGATGTCACTGCCTTCTTGAGGGTGTGAAAAGCTTCTTCCGCCTTCACCTCCACTCAAACCGTCCCTTCTTGGTCATTGTCATTAATCCGGCTGCAAGTATACCATATCGACAAACAAATTGGCCGTAATACCCTGCAAGGCCCTAGAAAGCTCTCAGCTCTCACACGATAGTGGTGAAGATTTTTGTATTGATGGCATTGCCTTCTTGAAGATCTTGTCACTTTTCTTGATATTAAAATTGCAAAGTTAATCAGTTTGAATTTCGTAATGTAATTCCTTTCTATATGTTTGTTTCCTTCTGTCAGGTGAAGAGAAAGAAATTTGCTCATGCTGATATGTTTCAACTGGCAAAGACGGCGAACAGACCGATGATACACATTGGTGGGTGAAGCTCGGTAAGTGCAAATTCATTTAATGAAACATTCCATTTGGAAATGTAGTATAAGTTGTTTTCTTGTTAAAGAATTACAGAATTTGACGACAGTTATCCTGCTTCAAGATTTATTGTTTTTCCTTGTTAGGTGTATGAACATAGTGTTTTAGTATTGCCAATTGTACATCTGTAAGGTGAAGTACAGCCATTGCTTTAGTATCACTCGTGTTTTCTCAATATTCTTGGTTCCCTCCTCCTTTCCTATATGATTGGTTTAACTTTTCAGCCTTAATGCAGAACATTGAAGGGAATGGATACAATAGAAAGTTACTGCTGCATGAAATACATATTTTATTCAATCTCTTCTATACCAAAATTTAGGCTTTTTATGGGCAGCATGTTTTGCTCCATCTTCAATCCTGTGGTGATATGAGTGCACTGCATACTGTAGCAAGATGAAAGTGAAAATTGGAATTCAGGCTTTGTTTGGTTTATGGAACTCTATACATGTACATTTACACACACACACATAATATATGTGTATATATATATATATATAAGAGAGAGAGAAAGAAGATGTACCTAAAATATACCTCATTGCCTACTGGAATTTTCGTATATATTTATCTTGTCTTTTTGCAAATTTTGGAATTTGGCTATCTAGATAGTTCACCTGATTGGCTGTTTCCAGCAATGTTAAATGTTTTCCAGTAATGTTAAATGTTTTCTCAAAAAATCTAAATGTCTAGATGGATGTGGAATTTCCAAGTATGGTGGACTGAGAAAAAAGGTTGTCTAGATCAGATTTGATGCATGACAAACCTAAAGCTGTTAACTGCAGATTCTTATAAAATTTAATGTATGGATCAAATTTCTGGTACTTTGTGAAAGAAAATTGGACACTTTTTACATCCATATGGTTGGTTTTTCTAGACTGAGATTTGAGAACTGTTCTAAATAGTGGCCAAAACTAAGGTCCTATATATACGTGTGTATGTGTATATATATAGCTTTAATGGTCATCTTTGAGGTTGACCCTTCTTCTTTAGTCATCATGGCAGCCTTATTTTTCATTAAGGACAGAATCAACCTCCAAGGTCGTAGTGCTAAACCATCTCACATGAAATTAAGAAACAGATGGAAAGGGCAACACCAGCGAGCAAATGCTTTAGAACTACGAAAAACAAGCTCTTTTCCACTTTGAGGCTGATCGTCGGCCTTGTCTGCAAAAGTTTAAGTCAGCTCCACTGTTTCTCTCTTCATTGACCTGTTTTAATGAACAAAATCTTGTTAACCAGCACAAACCAGTGGCTGCATTTACTAAAAGAAGAAAATAGAGAATAAGGTAGGCCTGATTATGAATATCGAATTTGTGTCACCTCAGAAGTTTCACATAGGATGTTCTCGATGCATATGGAGCTCCTTTAGCTATGGTGCTTGAGATGAGTTCACCGTGCATCCTAGTTTGAAGCATAGAAACATTTAATGACGAGACACTGCATCATTTTCCCACTATTCCAATAGCTGTCAAATTTTCAGATCCATTACAGAAAAAAATACTTGACAATTTGAGGTATACCTGTTCACATTAAGCATATAAAAAAATGTAAATTATTTTTGATATAAAGGCCCTAAGCCATAGATTGCCCTGAATTTAGACGATCACAGTGAGATTGTGTGAAACTTGGGAGGACTTTAAAAAACACATGTACTTTTGCTATAGGGAATAGTCTTATATGTGTACATGTATGGGTCTGTGTGTGTGTGGAGAGAGAGAGAGAGACTACAGCGTACCATTTTTTTTTCATTTATTGTCTAATTCTTCATAGCCTCTGCTGACAGAGTCTATGAGATAGCAATTTTTCTTTTCATGCCTTATCATCTAATTCTCCAAAAATACAGGTTTGATAGTTCCCAGTTCATGGGGAAAAAATGGTATATAGCTATTTTATAAATAGGACTGTTCATGAGCGAGTTTGAGCCGAGTTGAAGCAACTCGAACTCGGCTCATATGTCTTGAAAGGAACTCGAACTCGGTTCGAGATCGACTCGAGTTTGATTTCATTAGCTCGAGCTCGACTCGGCTTAAGTTTTCAAAAAACTCGAACTCGGCTCGATTCGATTTGGCTCGAGTCGAAGATTGGCTTGAGCCTAGCCAAGCATTTCATTAAAAAATTTATTTTTTTAAAGGAAGAAGCAGCATACAGACTTGAACATGGAACCTCCCACATACCAGTCATTATATCAATTTGAGCAATCTACCTTTTTTTTTATAATTTTATCTGACATATTTTATATATTTTCTTTCTCGAGCTTAACCGAGTTTAACCGAGCCAAGCCCACTTAACTCAAGCTCGACTCGTTTAGGTTGTTGAGTTCATTTCTTAACTCGACTCGTTTAATAAATGAGTCAAGTTCGAGTCAAGTTTATCAAGCTCGTTTAATAAACGATTCAAGTTTATTGAGCGAGTTCGAGTCAAGCTCGAGTTAGTTCGACTCGTTGAACATCCATATTTATAAATATGCTCATTGCATTGACTTCGACCTCAAAATGTTTATAAAATATTATGGTCCATAAGTTTTAATATGGCTTCTTTGACTTGAAATTGAATAGCCCCGTCTTCTTCTGTTGAGGAAGATTCAATGCTGGACCATTTTGTCCATTTTTGTTCATGTTGTGCCTTGTCTTCTCACCACTACATTTGCTGAGAATATCTTTGTGAGGTGGAGCAGTGAGTAAAGAAGAGTCAACCTCATTTGCTTAAATTCACATCTAAACCCGTTCAAGAAGTTGAAAAAGAGTTCCTCCTTGATTTTGGGGCATTCCAATGGCTTCTCCTTGCCACTTGGGTTAGTTGTCAAAATCAGAAGTTAGACTCAATTCAGTCAAGGCTTTAGGAGACTAGCCTTGACTAGTTAGTTTGAATTAGTTAGAAGTATAAATAAAATTAAAAGAGGGCTGACAAAAAAAGAAACAATTAATTTAATTAAGTAATCAAGCAATAGATTTTTTAATTTTAAGTTCATACTTCATTAGCATCATATATGTGATTCTTCTTGTTCCATCAATATCTTCCAAGCTTTCATTGTCATCGCAAATCAAAAGAAGGAAATAAGAAAATCAACTACAACCATGTTATGAGTGTGCAAGTCATGCTCTCTTTGTCGAAATTCTTTTGTCTACATCCCAAAGTTTGGATGATCCACAATTGCATGCAATTACAACATAAAAATTAGAAAGTTGAAGATATTAAGCATAGAAACATAACAAATCCAATGGAACACAAGTGAATCAATAAAATAACATAAAAAATTAAATGCAATAGCTACGTAAAATAAAACACAAATTGGAGTGCACAAAAACCAAATATTCTGGTACTCGGAGTTTATTCCTTTTGATGTCGTCTGCTTGAGAATATGTGTTCCAATTTCTTTCTCAACATGAATATATAGCAGGCTGATGTAGAAATCTCATTGCAAGTTTTTGGAGTGTGAGCATTTTTTATCCTTATGACTAGCACCAACGGAAAACATTTTGTTCTTTGTCATCTCTTGCTAGCACTGCATTTAAATATTCAAATGTACTAGTACAAAACATTGTGTATTTATAACTTCTCTTCTGATGTAAGGATTTGAATGAAGTCTCTCCATGCATGCTAGTCTATTTTTAGATGTCTCACTATTTTGAATTAGAGAAGCATCCAGGAACTCCTATTAGCCATTTTTTAGAATAATATTTTAGATTCAAAAAATTAGACGTGCAACAGGGAATATTGCCTTCATTCCATCTTTCCACTAATATTAAATGTATGCAATTGAAAAGCTTTTAACCATCAAGTGCAATCTTTTTTTCCTCATGCTTAAAAAACACTATATGTTGAATTGGCTCAATCATATTCTCATATTTCATAAATTTTATGAAGCGTGGGCTCATCTTTATCAACTTCAATCATGTCCCAAGTTGTTTCTGTGAATTCTAAAAAAATATGACATTCTCTTCCACCATAAATCATGCCTCAACAACTTTCAAGAACTTCAAATCAGAAAAACTACTAGAAAGTACGAGCACACTTCTATCAATGCAAACTTGGTTTCCACTTTTGACTCCAGATAATCCACTGCATGGAAAATTTCAGTAGTTGCTGATATACTTCACTTAACTCATCATTTTCCTTTTCTTTTGATGATTGAACAAGTACTTTTATGTCATGTCCTGATTTTACTTGATAGCGTTCTGGTTGTCATGATTTATGATTATTGACACTAACTCATTTCTTTGATTGGCGATGCTTAATGCAATTTCATCCTTGCCACAGTTTTCACGAGTTCTACACTTGCCTACAGGCATGGGAACAGTCAAAAAGCTTTTCCAGATTTGCCTTGCACTCATTGTTGACATGGCTGTGCTTATGGCTGAGCTACTGTGACGTTCTGTAATTTTTGTGTAAAACTTTAGTGGCTGAGCGGGTTCATTTGTACTGGTGGAGCGTTGGCTTCGTTGATCATCTTTGTTTCTGGAGGCACCTCATAGACGTTTAAATCACAAGGGACGAGTTTCTTCAGTGTTCGTATCCTAATATGAGGGGCGTCCATTATGGATGTATGGAGACCTGCCCTGTCGATTCTTGTATGCTGTACCATATGATTGTGTTTGACCGCGTGTTACATGCAGTACCAAGTGAAACCCTGTGGCGTAGTATGGATGGTGCTGCCCCGCCTGTTTTCGACAATCTTACAGGAAGCTTGTTGTCATAGTGTTACGATCCATTTAGGGATCGCATGGGGCAGTAGGAGTTTGTTTCCACTATGTTTTGTTATTTGACATTTTCAGTATGGATCTTATTTCAGTAAGAGTCGGTTCAATCCGAACTTGTATTTACTTGTACTTAAGTTTGGGATTTGCCCTAATTAATCATGCTTTTGGATTGCCTTTCTCCCTCTCTCTCGTTCTCTCCTCTCCTCTCCTCCCTCTCACGCCCTTGTTAGCCGGCGGCTAACAAATGGTATCAGAGCCCAGAATGGCCGAGCGCCGCCGCCACCACCGACGTTCGACGATCAAGACGTACTCTCTTTCAATGGTGCCTTGGCAGCGATTGAAGCACATCGCGCCTGGATGGAAGAGACGATCATCAAAGTGAACCGGCAACTGCAGACCATGGAATGAGCGCAAGCCGAGGCTGAGGCTCGTATTCACACCGCCATAACGGCATGTTTTCGCGATCTGCTGCAGCAAGCTCCAGCCCTTGGCAGCGCTCCATTCGATGACTCACATTCTAGCAACTGCTCACCAGCGCACGCACGCGATTCCTGCCAGCTCATCGGCACACACGCCACCAGGCTCCCTCTGCGCGCCCAACGCAGGCGAGCCCGGTCAGGATCAGCGTACGCTGCCGATCAGCGTCGTTCCCCTGCTTCAGCCTCCGATCAGCGCCGGCGTCGCCTTTGGGTCTTTCGGATCGGCCATGCCCACCAGCAACGTTCTGCCCGCGGCATCGCCTTTGGGTCTTTCGGATCGGCCATGCCCACCAGCAACGTTCTGCCCGCTGCTATGCTGAACTCCGTTTCTGGCGGCACGAACAACAGAACCTTTTCCGGCCGTAGCAACAGCTGACCCGATGCCCCTACGGGGTTCTTCCCTGTGTTGTACGTATCGTACGATACGTACCGTACCGTTTTGAAAATACAGTACGATACACCCCCCCTATCGTAAATAGGGGGTGTATCGTTCCTATATCACACGTATACAGGGCCCATATCGTACGATACGGGCTGATACACCCCGTATCGTATTGGCTGATTTCGCAGAAACCCGCCCGACACCTATTCGACTTCTTTTTGAAAAATACCCTCTGTTCTTCATTTCTCGCGCTTGGATACTGCTGTCAAGGAGGGCGATCATCTATTTTCACCATCAAAAAGTTGATTTTCACCGTGAAATCGAAGATTAAGGGTTTGATTTGTGCGTGGGTGGTTGATTTTCATTGGGGGGAAAGGGGTTTTCTTCATTTCTTCTTTGTAAAGTATGAAATCTTATGTTTTTACCATATATTCATAATTTTTTACCGTACAATCGTAGATTGAAAGATTTTGAATGTTTTTCATTAAGTTTACTATAGGATTTGGTTTTTTGTAAAGGGTGAAGGAGAATAACTGCTTGAAGCTCAAATGTAGCTTTTGTGGGGATACATTTTTAAGATGGATTAGTAGAATGAAACACCATTTGGCAGGGACCTCCAAAGATGCGTCTCATTGTGTTGGAGGACCAAACAAACCTTTGCCTCCATTTGTGCGCCAGCAATGTATAGATATGCTTCATGCTTTACGTCAAAAGAGGATACAAAAAGAAATTGAAGAGGCCGATGTAGGCTATAATAAGCCTTTGGAAGATAGAAAAGAAGAAAAAGAAGTTTATGAATGTGATGATGAAGATGCTAGCAGTCTAAGAACAGATTTGGAGACCTAGAGATTATAGAGAAAAAGGGATAATGTATGAAGGAGGTTGATCTGGCATAACGGGAAAGAAGAGAAGAGGCACTACGGATATTAGGGCCAGGCGTGGTATGCGACCACTTAGTGGTAGAGTTCCTACTGGTAGGTGTAGTGTTGGTTCTATTAAAAGTTTTTTCCCTTCATATACTAGCCTAGGTGGTGAGCCGCAGATTCGTGTTGCTATGACATCTAAAGATATGCTATATCATGCACAAAAGATGGTAGGAAAATGGTTTTATGATGCATGTATTCCATTTAATGCAGTTAATTTTTTTCAATTCCAAGCCATGACAGATGCAATTGCTTCTATAGGCCCTGGATTCAAAATGTCATCGTATCATCAGTTGAGGGGCAAAATTCTTCATGATACGATCAAAGAAGTGTTTAAACATTGTGATGAGTTGAAATTTTGTTGAAAGGAAACAGATTGCTCCATTATGTCAGATGGATGGATTGATACAAGGTCAAGAACACTTGTAAATTTTCTTGTTTATTACCCTAAAGGTATAATGTTCTTGAAATCTCTTCACTTGTCTAATGTTCCTAAGACTGCTGAGATTTTGTTTAATGTTTTTTATAATGTCGTACAAGAAGTTGGACTTGCAAGCATTATACAGTTTATTGCAGATAATGTTGCAAATTATAGAGCTGCAGGAGATTTGTTATTTCAAAAGTATAGAACATTTTATTGGAGTCCATGTGTCACTCATTGTGTTAATCTAATGCTTCAAGATCTTAATGAGATGCATGATATGAAATCAGCCATTGACCAATGTCAAGAGGTAACAAAATTTATCTATAATCATGCATATGTATTGAGTTTGATGAGAAAGTTTACAAAAAGAGTTGAATTAATACGATATGCACAAACTAGATTTGCCACAAATGTATTGATTGTGCAGAGTGTGGTGAAACAAAGAACTCCTTTGAGGCAGATGTTTGCTAGTGAAGAATGGGCTGCATATCCACATGCTCATAAAAGAAATGCTTCTTTAGTTGTGAATATTGTATTCAATAACAAATTTTGAGAATCATGTGTGAAGCTATTGAAGGTTTGTGTTCCATTAGTTAATGTCACGACCCAATTTTTGACACCAAAAATTTGCTTTTTCATTTCATAAATAATTGCGGAAGCAACATTGAATCATGACCAAAACATAAACAAATGCATTGTATTAAAATAAAACACTTGAACCCAAATAAATAAAATGACCACTAAGCCCAAAACCGACGCAGTGTCCAGAATGCCAATGCCTGTCCATCACAAGACTGAGGTCGTCATTCCAAGAACCAAAATCTATCAAGGACTACCTGTAGAGATAGAAAGAAGGGTCAGAATTCCTCTGAGTATGAACAAATCCAGCCATGAAGGGAACATGGCCCAACAAAATAATATTTAATTTTACAAAACAAATGTCTTCACTAAAAAACACATATTACAATTACAACACATTAACCGAAACAAACGAGGTGTGCACAACCTCCAAAATTTCGTAGGCTTCCAACCGTGGTTCTCCGACAATGTCATGGTCATCGTGCCGAGCAACAGAAAACCCCGTGGGCACTCACGGGCAGAACAAAACATATCTCCACCAGGCGATCAAACAGATCGAGGGTACCTGAAGTGAAACCTCCTGAGATATCCCAGATTGCCGCTGCAACAGCATGACCCCCCTAGGAACCCGGTTTGAGGGACCAGGAGATGTCTCTCTCCCAACACAACAGCAGTACCCCGGGCCCTTGTGCCGCCCAATACCCTGTGGGCCCTCCAGTACAGCCAGAGGAGTGTGCGACAACAGTGAGCCTCGCGCACCACTACCTTCCGGGACAAAACTAAACACTGGGCAAAAACAGAAAGCTCGCACTCGCATAAACCATCACACAAAGTCCACGTTTCGCCTTCGAATTTCAAAAGTGAGTGTTTCTCATTACTAGACACCGTCTAGTACCTCTCACAGAAACCGCCGTCAGGCTTGGTTTCCCAAACAGAAGCAATAAACCATTTTCTAATTTAATTTAATGGCAATAAAGCAAAGTCGAATAGTAATGCCATAATGCAAAACACATCATGTTCAAAATTAGCACAATAATCACTATTTCAAAACAAGAGAGTTCAACACCCTTTTCTGAAATTTAAATGACACAGAAGGTACCACAGACCAATAACACATAACAATTCATTTTTTCTACTGAAATTGCAACAAATATATGAAAACCCCCTTTTGCTATTTCTAAGAACTCGGAGAGTACTACCTTGAAATTTTACATTAAATCTCAGGTTTTTACTGAAAATAACTATTGCGAGCCTCTTTTTGAAAAGCTTTTCAGCAAAAGTGTTTCGGGAAGAATGTATAAAAATTATAACAGCTTTTCCCAAATATTTTGCTAATTAGTGGTCCCGGTTTGAAAGTTTCCATCTTTGATATAAAATCGTTCGAATCCTAATCTTTTTTCATTTCTTCGCTTGGCTTTCTCTCTCCTCACGAGCGCCTCTTCCTCGTCTTCTTCTCGCGCGACCGACGGTGGAGCCTCCACCGTTCTTCCATGACCAAAACCAGAGAGAGATCTCTCTGTCTCGCGCGAGATCCGGCGTTGGGTCTTCTGCTGCTGCGCCAACCGGCCGCCTGATGCTCTCAGTCGCCACTGCCTCTTCTGCTGCTCCCGTTTCTCAGCACTGTCATCGTGAGAACAACGACCTCCCAGATTCAACGGCGTCCTCACAGTCTCTCTCTCGCTGCGACCCTGAAGAACCGACAGGGAGAAGGGAACGACAAGAAGAACTCAACGTTGTGCTCCCTACTTTCCCAAATCGCCTCTTTTACCAGCGTGAGGATGATGGCTGATTTTCCATCGACAGAGTCTGCTCGTTGTCATTGCAGTCCTTCCTTCCCTTTCTCTTATTTNATGCGTGGATTCACATCTAGGCACATAAATACATAAAGCTACATGTATATGTATCTATACCACATCCAAAGATACAGGCTTCATGCTACATTCATGATCGAAAATCCCCATACCTGTTAATCGAGGTTGATTTCTAGTACCAACTCCTTTCCTTGATCTCTTCTTCACTTTCTCCTTCTTTCTCTCGAATTTTCTCTCTCATTGAGCCTTCTCTTCTAAGAAATGAAATAAAGAAACGATCATTTTCTGAAAGATGGGGTTAAATAACCCTCAACGAGACCTCCCTCCTTGCCATACGACACCTCCTTTCAGTTTCTTTTTGCCATACGACACCTCCTTTCCCACTTATTTAATCATTTTCAGTTATTCTTTCCTTAATCATTTTCTTAATGATAAAATTGACTGTTTTAAATAAATGAGGAAATATAAATCGTGGGTCTTACATCCTTCCCCCCTAAAAAGAAATTTCGTCCTCGAAATTTGAGCTTACCTTATTGAAATAATTGAGGATAACTCTATCGCATAACCTCTTGCAAATCAGCTTCTTTATAGCCTATCACGTGCAATGGATCAGGTATATACTTCTTTAACATCGACACGGGAAATAATGAATGAACATGACTATACTGTGGTGGAAGTGCAATTCGATATGCAACCTTTCCAACTTTTTTTTTTTTCCAGAATCTCGAACAAACCAATGTAATTTTGTTTCCCATGGGCATAGCGACTAACAATTCACAAGGCATATTCTTTCCTTCTAACTTTAAATGTTCAACAAAACTCTTAGAAACAAAAGAGTGCGATGCACCCGAGTCGAACAAAATATGAGTCCACTGAGATAGTATCAGAAGGGTAACTTCAATTCACGTCGGTGGATTTCAAATCCTCTACTGTAGTTGCATAAACTCTCCCAGGTACCTTCTTCTCTGCTGGTTGGTTGGCTGCACCACGCCCCTGCTCAGCCTCTTTCTTCTTTGGGCACTCACGAATAAAGTGCCCTCGCGTTCCACAATAAAGACATGCCCCGACCTCTTTGTAACATGGTTTGCCCGGGTGTTGGCGATGACATGTGGGACATTCGTCGTCTTGCCTGAACGATGACCTGTGTTTCTTGAATCTGTCCCCTTGATTCACTCTGTCACTGCTCCTTCTCTTGAACGTGTCTGGACTCGACTTGGATCGCAGAAACTCATTCCTCCTATCTGTCCCATGCATCAAGTTCCCATCCTCCTCAAAACGTGTGGCCATGTCAATAGCGTCGTCGAGATCTCTTGGACGACTAGCCATTACTTGACTCCGCAACCCATCTTTAAGTCCTCTGACGAATTTATTTGCTTTGCCCGCATTCGTGGTATACACATGGGGACAATATTTTTCCAGATGTCTAAATTTGACAACATATTCGTGCAGACTCATCCTCCTCTGTTGAAGATCCAAGAATTCCTGCATGTGTTTCTCTCGTGCGAAAGTTGGGATGTAGGCATGAGTGAAGGCTTCCTTGAATTCTTCCCAAGTCGCCCCACGATTTGCAAACTTCATTTCACGTTGCGTCCGCCACCATTCCTTAACATCTCCCTTTAACATAAAGGTTCCATACAGAACCTTCTTATTGTCCGGCATTTCCAGGGTGGCAAAGATTTCCTCAGTTTCCATTATCCACTGTTCAGCATCGTCCGCAGTGCCTTTTCCATGAAACTTCGGAGGATTCAGGCTCATAAACTGTTGGTGAGTTACTCCTCTTGCCTCACTGTTTGTGTTCCCGTTCGTGTCCACACTCGTGCCTCCTGAAGGAGAATTCTGTGCCTGACCATGCATCAATCCCGTAATAATATGCAAAGTGTTCATAATGAACGCTTGCTGTTGTTGAATATTCTCAATAGCTGTCTCAGCTCTGGTGGAACGGGTCTCCACATTTCGGCTCCTGGTGCTACGAGGACCTCTACCTCTATCTCTAGCGCTTAGGCTTCCTCCTCTAGTACGTGCCATTGAATACACCGCATGGAGGGAAACAAAAATATAACAATCGTATCTATAAGTAAAAGAATTCACTAAAACTACCACAAAGTTACAACACTCAATATTCAAAGCAAAACAAAAAACACCATTCTCTTACAGGTTTGGATGACATTTCCTCTGCTTGTGATCGACCTTGGCATTGGACATTGACTCTAGACACTGTGCTCTGATACCAAAGTTGTCACGACCCAATTTTTGACACCAAAAATTTGCTTTTTCATTTCATAAATAATTGCAGAAGCAACATTGAGTCATGACCAAAACATAAACAAATGCATTGTATTAAAATAAAACACTTGAACCCAAACAACTAAAATGACCACTAAGCCCAAAACCGACGCAGTGTCCAGAATGCCAATGTCTGTCCAACACAAGACTGAGGTCGTCATTCCAAGAACCAAAAATCTATCAAGGACTACCTGTAGAGATAGAAAGAAGGGTCAGAATTCCTCTGAGTATGGAAAAATTCAGCCATGAAGGGAACATGGCCCAACAAAATAATATTTAATTTTGCACAACAAATGCCGTCAATAATTAACACATATTACAGTTACAACACATTAACCGAAACAAACAAGGTGTGCACAACCTCCAAAATTTCGTAGGCTTCCAACCGTGGTTCTCCGACAATGTCATGGTCATCGTGCCGAGCAACAGAAAACCCCGTGGGCACTCACGGGCAGAACATAACATATCTTCACCAGGCGATCAAACAGATCGATGGTACCTGAAGTGAAGCCTCCTGAGATATCCCAGATCGCCGCTGCAGCAGCATGGCCCCCCTAGGAACCCAGTTTGAGGGACCAAGAGATGTCTCTCTCCCAACACAGCAGCAGTACCCCGGGCCCTTGTGCCGCCCAATACCCTGTGGGCCCTGCAGTACAACCAGAGGAGTGTGCGACAACAGTAAGCCCCGCGCACCACTACCTCCCGAGACAAAACCAAACACTGGGCAAAAACAGAAAGCTCGCACTCGCATAAACCATCACACTAAGTCCACGTTTCGCCTTCGAATTTCAAAAGTGAGAGTTTCTCATTACTAGACACCGTCTAGTAACTCTCACAGAAACCACCCTCAGGCTCGGTTTCCCAAACAGAAGCAATAAACCATTTTCTAATTCAATTTAATGGCAATAAAGCAAGGTCGAGTAGTAATGCCATAGTGCAAAACACATCACGTTCAAAATTAGCACAATAATCACTATTTCAAAACAAGAGAGTTCAACACCCTTTTCTGAAATTTAAATAACACATAAGGTACCACAGAGCAATAACACATAACAATTCATTTTTTCTACTGAAATTGCAACAAATATATGAAAACCCCTTTTTTGCTATTTCTAACAACTCGGAGGGTACTACCTTTAAATTTTACATTAAATCTCAGGTTTTTACTGAAAATAACTATTGCGAGCCTCTTTTTGAAAAGTTTTTCAGCAAAAGTGTTGCGGGAAAAATGTATAAAAATTATAACAGCTTTTCCAGAATATTTTGCTAATTAGTGGTCCCGGTTTTAAAGTTTCCATCCGTGATATAAAATCGTTCGAATCCTAATCTTTTTTCATTTCTTCGCGCTTTCTCTCCTCACGAGCGCCTCTTCCTCGTCTTCTTCTCGCGCGACCGACGGTGGAGCCTCCACTGTTCTTCCATGACCAAAACCAGAGAGAGATCTCTCTGTCTCGCGCGAGATCCGGCGTTGGGTCTTCTGCTGCTGCGCCAACCGGCCGCCTGACGCTCTCAGTCGCCACTGCCTCTTCTGCTGCTCCCGTTTCTCAGCACTGTCACCGTGAGAACAATGACCTCCCAGCTTCAACGGCGTCCTCACAGTCTCTCTCTCGCTGCGACCCTGAAGAACCGACAGGGAGAAGGGAACGACAAGAAGAACTCAACGTTGTGCTCCCTACTTTCCCAAATCGCCTCTTTTACCAGCGTGAGGATGATGGCTGATTTTCCATCGACAGAGTCTGCTCGTTGTCATTGCAGTCCTTCCTTCCCTTTCTCTTATTTGTTGCTAATTTTAAATTTTCCTTAAGTCGAGCAGAGCAGGTCATGCCCTCTATGGACGATGTTCTGAACTGCTCTTTTCTTTGGCTTGGTATAATCTTAATTCGGGGATGACAACAAAGTCTTTCCTCTTTCATATTTGTATCACAAATTCTGTGGTCAGACCCTCAGTGAGGGTCCTGTGATTTGCTCGAGCCCTCTCTAACAAGGCCGTTAACATAAATGTGCATGCTCAGTTTTAGGGTCGGCTGGAATCTCTGTTTTCTCACAGATGAACTAACGCATACAACTTAACGCAGAACCCAAGGGTTTCAAAACTTCAACTATGATTTACAGGTCTTGCACTTCACATTTGTATCAAACATGCTTTATTGCAAAAAGATCAGAGATAAATAGTACTAAGAACATTGTGTGTCAAAACACCTCATGCGTGGATTCACATCTAGGCACATAAATACATAAAGCTACATGTATATGTATCTATACCACATCCAAAGATACAGGCTTCATGCTACATTCATGATCGAAAATCCCCATACCTGTTAATCGAGGTTGATTTCTAGTACCAACTCCTTTCCTTGATCTCTTCTTCACTTTCTCCTTCTTTCTCTCGAATTTTCTCTCTTGTTGAGCCTTCTCTTCTAAAAAATGAAATAAAGAAACGATCATTTTCTGAAAGATGGGGTTAAATAACCCTCAACGAGACCTCCCTCCTTGCCATACGACACCTCCTTTCAGTTTCTTTTTGCCATACGACACCTCCTTTCCCACTTATTTAATCATTTTCAGTTATTCTTTCCTTAATCATTTTCTTAATGATAAAATTGACTGTTTTAAATAAATGAGGAAATATAAATCGTGGGTCTTACAGTTAAAGTTCTCAGGTTAACTGACAGCGATGATAGACCTTCCATAGGGTACTTATATGAGGTTATGGATAAAGCAAAAGAGGCAATTCAAGATAACTTGAAAGGAAAGAAAAAGTTATATATGCCCATATGAAAGATTATAGATAAAAGGTGGACTTGGCAGCTTTATCAACCTCTTCATGCAGCAGCTTACTATCTAAATCCTGCAATTAGATTTTCTCCTACATTTAAGAAGGACAGAGAAGTCATGTATGGTTTGTCTGATTGTATTAACGTGTTAGTGGCAGATTTTAGAGAACAAGATGTTGTGCACAATGAGTTGGATCTATATGATAGTTGTTTTCGGAACATGGGACAACCAGCCGCCGTTCGAGTCAGGACAACCATGCGTCTAGGTAAATACATAGAAATTTTTATTTTACTTTGCATTTGTTACATTTGATTCTTTTAAAACTTTCAGTCTTTCACATTGATTTGTTATATTTTTGTTTAGATTTGTGGTGGAATAGGTATGAGTTTGATTGTCTAAACCTAGCATGTTTTGCAATCAAAGTCCTCAGTCAGACATGTAGTGATAGTGGATGCGAAAGGAACTGGCATGTGTTCCAACATATCCATACCAAAAAAAGGAATAGGCTCGAACATAAAAGGTTGAATGACATTGTCTTTGTTCAATATAATATGAGGTTGAAACAAAGGTAATGTACACATATAGCTTAATGTTTACATTTTTTGTATAATATATTTATACATGAAATTATATATTAACAAGCTTTCTCTTATTTAACGTAGAGAATTAGATAAGTCATTAACAAGGAAGCACACATCTCAGTTCGATCCTATCAGCTTGGAAAATTTTGATGATGTAGAGCCATAGATTGAGGAAGAACCAACTACAATATTTGATGATGAAGATCTTGAATGCTTTAACCTTGAAGCTGAAGCAACAGAAGACTTTGTTGATGAATGAGAGTCTGCTATTGCTGGTGTTGAATATGTTGGTGAAGACATTCCAATTCTTGATGATGAAGAAGAAAAAGAAGATGAAGATGAAGATGAAGATGATGAAGATTATGAATGATGAATCATGAATGAGAGTCAAGTCAAGAGTGCTTTCATTTTATATGTATCGAACGACTTAAGAATTATGAATCTATGGTTGTTGAACACTTGAATGTTTTATCACTTTATGGCTTATGCTTTGTTGAATGATATTGTTATGAATTTTGATGTCTATGAATGATGAACGAGTAAATTTATAGCAATAATAAGTCAATCATTATCTCAAACATGTTTTCTATGAAGAATTTATTATTTATATTTTTTCTGATTTTTTATGAATTTTCTATTTTTTTAAAATTTTTATGATTTATTAATATTTTTTTTAATAATTTACGATACAGTTACGATACGTTACGATGTTTTACGATGCGGTCTATCTTAAAACCCAACCGATATGGCTTACGATACGTGTTTTACAACCTTGGTTCTTCCCTAGCTCATCTACTGGTTTTTATGGAGGTACCGACCCAGCGCGCTTCAAGCCCACCAAGATCGACTTCCCTCGGTTCAGCGTAGAAGATTTACGTAGCTGGATATTTAATGACGAGCAGTTTTTTGAGTGCCACAGGATCTTGGAGACGATGAAAGTGGCTCATGTTGCCATGAACTTCGACGGGAAAGTAATTCGTTGGTACCGATGGCTGATAGCTCAACACGGACTGCCATGCTGGAGGACCTTGATGACAGCCATGGCGGCGCATTTCGGACCCTCGGCTTATGTTGACTACAACCAGGAGCTCTCCAAAATACGTCAGATGGGGTCGATCGTTGACTACCAGGAGCGTTTCGAAGAACTTAGCAATATGGTTCGGGAATGGCCAATGGAAGCTTTGGTTGGTTCCTTTGTTTGGGGTTTCAAGGATGAGATTCGTATTGAGGGGCAAGGCATGCGACCCCTCAATTTGCATGATTGTTTTGTGATAGCTCGTATGGTGGATGAGAAGCAGCAGCGATATCAGAGCCTCGGGCGAAGGGCGGCAGTGGTTCGTCCTCAAGGTGCAGCCGCTACGAGTTTGGAAGTACCACCAGACCGGGCGAACATAGGCAAACCAGTGAACCGCCCTATTATTCGCCGCCTTACTCCGAGACAGATACATGAAAAACGACATCAAAATGTTTGCTTCCACTATGATCAACCATGGACACCGGGCCACGCCTGTAGACGACTTCACATGTACTTAGTTGAGGAAGAAGGGGACGACGCCCCAGTGGAGACTCTCGGCGAACGGGGACAATATGAAGGGGAGCTCGCTTAGTCGTCCGAAATATCCCTCCAAGCCTTATCGGGACATGAAGTACCGTAGTTGATGCAAGTGGACGGTCAGCTCCGAGGTCGAAAGGTTAGTGTACTAGTGGATACCGAGTCCACACATAACTTTATCTGTGAGAAATCCGCTAGAGCCCTCGTGTGTGAAATCGACCAGCAGCCAACATTTGATGTGGTCGTGGGAGATGGAAGTACCTTAAAATGTAAAGGGCGGTGCACCGACGAGAAATTGGAGATATAGGGCCATGGGTTTTCGGTACAGCTGTATACACTAGCAATGGCCGGAGCGAACCTAGCCCTGGGCATCCACTGGTTGAAAGGGCTGGGCGAGGTTGTGTGGGACTTCGTTAACATGAAAATGCACTTTACACAATCAGATGGGAGACGCCTAACCCTGTCAGCTACTCCAAGACAACTAGTTCAATAGACCGCCACCTCCAAAATGCTACATGGAGCGACAACTTCGTACATGCTGCTCATGACCAGCACCATGGGGGAAGAGAGGGCAGGCCCTACCCACGGATGCACGACTACCCGCTCTGCTGGAGGAATTTTCAGATGTGTTCGATGTTCCTCACGGATTACCTCATTTGTGCGCCTATGACCACCACTTAGAGCTTCACCCTGGGACATAAGCAGAGAAGAAGAGACCATATAGGTATAACCCGACCCAACGTGATGCCCTAACTCGATTGGTGCAAGAAATGTTGAAAGAGGGAATTATACAGCCTAGTCGTAGCCCGTTTGCGTCTCCTGCCCTCTTGGTGTGCAAGAAGGATGACAATTGGCGGTTTTGTGTAGACTATTACGCTTTGAATGCTGTAACGGTGAAGGATTGCTATCCCATTCCTGTCGTGGAAGACCTCCTTGATGAACTGAGGGGTGCAGCCCTGTTTTTGAAGCTGGATCTTCGTGCTGGGTATCATCAGATACGGATCGCGCCACAGGATGTTCCTAAAATAACATTTTTAACCCCGGATGGGCATTATGAGTTTCGAGTGATGTCGTTCGGCCTCACGAATGCCCCTGCGACGTTCCAGTCCCTCATGAACGATATCTTCCGATCACACCTGCACAGGTTCGTACTGGTCTTCTTTGATGATGACATCCTTGTCTTTAGTGCAGATGAAGAGGCACATTTAAATCATCTGCAGGTGGTGCTATCTACGCTATGACAACACTCCCTTCACGCCAATTTCCCCAAATGTTCATTTGGAATGAGTGAAGTCACTTACCTTGACCATGTGATTGGCATGGGTAGCGTGAAGATGGAAGATGATAAAGTACTGGCAGTGCGTAATTGGGTCATTCCTCAGTCGGTTAGACAACTACGTGAGTTTCTAGGATTGGTGGGGTACTACCGTAAGTTCATGCACAACTTTGGAAGTATCGCAGGACCCCTGACATACCTCACAAAAAAAGATCAGTTTCGATGGACTGACCAAGCCAAGGAAGCATTTGACAAACTCAAAGAAGCCATCACGTCAGCGCCGGTCCTACGCATGCCCGACTTCACTATGCCATTTGAAGTAGAAACGGACGCATCCGACTCGGGTGGGCGTGGTTTTGGGCCAAGACCGACATCCGATAGCGTTTTTCAGTCACGCCATGGGACCACGTTCAGCAACAAATTAGCCTACGAGTGCGAACTCATCGTATGGTATTGGTGGTTCTTAGATGGTGACATTGTTTGTTGGGCAAAAAAATTGTAGTGCTCACGGACCACCACAGTCTGTGTTACTGTCTACAACAGTAAACATTGGTACTGGCAGTGCAGCGTTGGGTGATGAAATTGCTCAGCTTTGATGTTGACATTCGGGATCGCAGCAGGAAAGAAAACCCGACCGCAGTCGGTCTCTCGCGACAGGTACAGGAAGGGCACAGATTATGGATCTTATCGGCCATTCAGTGCCATATTTGGACATACATTAAACACGCTCACCAGTCAGCAGCGTCGGTGCAAAGGATACAAACCGACCTGTTACAGGATCCTACGAGGCGATACGACTACGAGTGGCGCCCTCCTTACCTCTACTTCCACAGCCATGTATTTATTCCATCCGAGACAACCCTGCCATGTACTTTAATCTCACATTTTCATGACTCGAAGAGCGTAGGCCATGAAGGAGTAGAAGGGACTTATCGGTGTCTAAGGACAACATTTTTTATGGCCAGGAATAAAGCGCGCCGTGCGGGATTATGTGCAGCAATGTGATATATGTCAATGCAATAAGTATGAGGCCACACGACACCTTGCTCTCGGGAAAAATCTGTTATATTGGTGGTGGTAGACAGGCTCTCGAAATACGCATACTTCATAGGTTTCGCACACCCCTTTTCCACCAAAACAGTAGCACAGCAGGAGCAAGTGGGGAAGCTTCATGGTATGCCACGTTCCATTGTAAGTGACCGTAACTCGGTTTTCCTTAGTGATTTTTAGCATAAATACTTCAAATTATTGGGGACGCTGCTTAAGATGAGTACCGCGTATCATCTGCAAACAGATGGGCAGACAGAGGTAGTAAACCGCAGTCTTGAGTCTTATTTGCGATGCTTTGTGGGGAAGCGTCCCAAAACCTGGGTCAACTATTTATCATGGGCAGAGTTTGCTTACAATACCAGTTGGCATACATCCACGAATACCACCCCTTTTGAGGTTGTTTATGGGCGCCCCCCTCCTACTATTTGCAGGTATCAGTTGGGAACAACACGAGATGAGTTTGTTGATACACAGTTGAGGTGCCGCATTGTGATTCTTAAGGATCTAAAGGAACACCTGGCAGTAGCACAGAATCATGGAATCACATGGTGATTCAATACAACCGTCGTCATCGAGCACTTCAGTTCCAAGAGGGGGATTGAGTTAATCCTAAGGCGACAACCCCAACGGCTAGTAGGAATACGAGAGGCGGGACAAAGTAAGTTGTTGTCAAGGTATGTGGGTCCTTATAAAATTTTAAAGAGGATAGGTACTCTCGCCTACGAACTGCAGTTACCATGGGGCAGCACTATACACCCGGTCTTTTATGTTTCCAAACTAAAGGCATGTCTCAAGCCACCGACCGAAGGAGAAGTTGCAGCAGCCCTTGTCTTAGCGATTCCCACTGGCATACAACCCTTACGTCGAGTAGGAGTATGTTGACTCAAAGCAGATAGCAGGTGGAAAGTTCAGTGGTTGATTGAGTGGCTCACCGAGGAGGAGCTACCAGCTTTATGGCTGGGAGAACTCAGAGGATATACAACAGCGTTTTCCATCCTTTACACTTTGAGGACAATGTGGTATTGAAAGGGGGGGGGGGGGGGATCGCATGGGGCAGTAGGAGTTTGTTTCCACTATGTTTTGTTATTTGACATTTTCAGTATGGATCTGATTTCAGTAAGAGTCGGTTCAGTCCGAACCCATATTTACTTGTACTTAACTTGGGATTTGCCCTAATTAATCATGCTTTTGGATTGCCTCTCTCCCTCTCTCTCGTTCTCTCTTCTCCTCTCCTCCCTCTCACACGCTCTTGTTAGCAGGCGGCCAACACGTAGCAATGGAATTTACAGTAATTTTCATGATTTACTGTTAGAGTAAGATTAGCACTCTAGAGGGATTTAGGTCATTTGGATGTTGGTTGCCATCGATTGAACTGATTACGATGGAAGTGAAGATTGTTCCACATACCATGATCGTTACTCCATTTGCTCTTCTTGTTCAGGCTTGATGCTTGGTTAAACTGAACTCGAGCTTGACTAGTAAGTTAAACGAGTTGAGTTCGAGTTTAACTGATAATTCGAGTTTGTAAATGAGTTGATTTTGAGGTGGATGAACTCAACTCGTTTAACACCAGAAATTAGAAAATTATTTTTGTAATTCAAAAACTTAAAATGGCTTTAATAAAAATGTGAAAATTTTAACTTTGTTTTATGAAATATAACACAGTTCAGCATACATTGGTCACTTGAAAATCATAAATACATATTAAGGGACATGAGCTTAAACGTGCCGAGCTCGAGCTGAGACTCGGTTTAAGTGAGTCAAGCTCATCTTGTAAATCTCGAGTTGAGTTCAAGCTGGCTGAGCTTGAGCTGGGCTCGTTTGTACGTCCTTAGCCCTTGCCAGTCAAGCCTGGTCAGCCTAGACCTTGTCATTGTCTCATGCAATTTGTCCGGCTATTGAATGATGTCATTCGAGGGTAGTAACAGAGCAAGCGAGAGGCGAAAGGTAGAGTTTTTCTAGTGGAGGATGATCATATGACCATTGCCTTAACGCATTGTTTTCACTCCATCTCTTTTCATCTTCCCCATTTTCTTCAATATTTCTGTTTCTAGGACACATGCATGGAAAGCCTTCTTTAGAAGGATCACGTGCATGAGAAAGTGGTGTAGCCACATGGTGACTTATATATATATATATATATATATATATATATATAAAACCTTCTTTAAAAGGATCACGTGCATGAGAAAGTGGTGTAGCCACATGGTGACTTATATATATATATATATATATATATATATATATATATATATATATATATATATATATATATATATATATATATATATGAGAAAGTGGTGTAGCCACATGGTGACATATATATATATATATATATATATATATATATATATATATATATATCACCAGATATATATCACCAGATTTTAGTATTTTTAAACAATGGCCCTCCCGCCAATGTTTCTAGTTCCACCACTGACATGGAAGTGAGAATAAAGGTGGGCATTGGGCCAGGTATCTTATACATAGCCCAAAACGGTATCCATATGAGGCACTATGGACATAGATCCATCATGAACGTTCCCACTTTCTCAAGCAATTTCTCATCTGCCATCAGGGACAGAGATAGAAATTTTTCCTGAGGAGGGGCCAAATTATAATTTCAAAATTTTAATTTAAAAAATTTTATATAGGATAAATGAAAATTTTTAAGATTTACTTGTAATTTTTTTTTTAATTTGGACATCTCTTACCATTGTGGTCTGTACTATCTGCCCCGAGGTTATCTCCATAGACACCCTTGCAGCCGATCGGGTATTTTCATAGGATGATTTGTTTGCAAAGGGTAATTCTGTACATAACATTTTTCAATTAACATTTTTCATTTAAATGCAGCAATTTGAGAATTATGAGAGGAATTTAACTTTAAAAAATTGAAGAGCGATTTTTGCCTAATTTGTCAATTTTTTCTCTTGTATTTCTTCATATCTTTTCTCCATTGGGTCACAAATAATTCTAATTCTAATTTTCATTTACCGATTTATTGAATCATGAGGTTTTTTTTAATTTGATTCAACACTTCATTTAATATTAAAAAAAAGACAATTGTTCCATTTGGTACCTAAGTAAATAAGTCATTGGAGTGAATCCGGTGTACTTAGGAAAAGATGAATGTGTGTATTCTAAAGTGGCCGGCTTCCATGTTAGGTGATGAACACAAGATATTCCACCATTGTATTAGAGGCGTATTTTCATTTGTTTATAAAAATATATTTTTTTCCAAATTTTCACTTTTCCCATATAAGAAGGGTCTTTTGTAGCGCTGCAGAACAAGTCGAGCCAGCTCAGGCTTAACTTGAACTTGCTCGTCAAAATTCCTCTTGAACTCAACCCGCTGGTAAACAAGTCGAGCTCAAGTTCAAATGTGTACTTGAAACTTTAAATGAGTTGAGTTTGAGTTTTATAACTTGACTCGTTTAAACTTCACTTGACTACGAAATGAATGATGAATTATAATTAGTTAAATGAGTAACAATGAGTTAACAAATAGCTTAATTAAAAGAGTTAAATAAGTTGAGTTTGAACTTGACTTTGTCGAGTCCAGCTTGAGCTCGTTTTATCAAGCTAAACTCGAGTTTGAGCTCGATGTTGTATTGTCAAATCGAGTTCAAGCTTGACTCGAGTTTGAGTCGAGTTTGTGCTCAAGTTTTTTGAGTCGAGTCAGCCGAGTTGGACTCGGTTGGTGTGCAGCTGTTATTATCAAAAGTATTTTGTCATTTTCAACCCCTAAGACAACCACGTGTTTGGGGCCTAACGTATAACATATGTTGGTACTTTAAAAGAAAGAATGAGTTAATCGGGAAAATAGCAAGCAAAAGAAGGCGCTCTTGACGTGATGACCATGGCTGTTACAGGAAATTCTTTCTTTATATACTTGTACATAATCGTCAGAATGAGGGTGGAGGACCCCATCACACCAAACATGCTTATCAATTTGAAGGTTATTCAACTGGCCAAATTACAATTCATATAGTTGACCAACAAGAAATTGTCCTCATCCTCATAACTAGATATTTTAACACAAACCTGGAATACACACACACACACACACACACACACACACATATATATATATATATATATATATATATATATATATATATATATATATATATATATATATATATATATATATATATATATATATATATATATATATATATATATACACATAATAGTTGCCCAATAACTAAAATTTAAAGTTCACTAAAAGACCATAAATGGTTGTTAAAATCATCATAAACCAGCGTCCCATTATAAACCATGGCTAGTGCCAATTTAGTGATGTTATATATATATATATATCCTCCCCTTGCCGCGGACTGTCCGCATTTAAAATTTTGTTGCTCGGATTTTGGTAGGTATACAACTTTCATTCAGGATTTCTTTGTCCAATTTGGTTGCTAATGTTTGAAATGCAATAATATGAACAGGGAAAGCTTGCTTGAAGCCACACGTAAAAACTCGTCAAAGCCAACAATCACGAGTCTCTCTGGCTCGCTAGTATTTCGAACGAGATGTTTCTGATTGTTTTTCACAACTTTCTTGTTAAAGAAAACAATAACATCTTACAATGTTCTGAAATCGTCCGGAGGCTTCTCCTTCAGGTTTGTTTCTTGTAATTTTAATGCTCATAGTACTTTATGTTCATTTAATTTTTCACGGGTTGAGTTTCTCCTGATTTCTCTACTCTTTCTTTTTAGTGTCCCAGTAAGGAGCTCAATTATCAGGGCTTCAGCGGCAGCCGGCAGGTAACTTGTTTCTATTCATCGGTGCACTTAATTTTTCATGGTGGGACAAGAATATCTTCATTTTAGATTACTTTTTTTTTTTTTGAATTTGCTGCCTTTTAAGGAGCTAAGAATCTGAGATCTACCTAAAATGTGTACTCTCATTGTTAGTCTTGTCCATCTTCTTCTAGACTTTTTATCATTTCCTGGTCCAAAATTTCTCATAAAACATTCAGTTAACTGACATTAATGACATACACAGAGCAACTGATTCTGTTTATTTCTTTGTTTTTTTTTCATAAGCTGCTTCTTTGTGGACCAATTTATCACCTTCCTGTTTTTGTTATTATGATGCCAAGGCATCTAATCACATTGTTGTTTCTTGTATCACATTTTTGCTTTGTTGAAGGTTGTTTGAGTTCCTTGTTTCTTTTCAAATCAAAGGAATGCGTCATACCAATTCATTTTTAGAGTTTCTTCATGCACTGGGAGCAGCAACAACTAATATGTTGGTGTAAAATGTGGAATCATTTCTTTGTTTACATTTCTATACGTAAAGATAGAGAGAGAACTTTCTTTTTCTGTGTGTTTACGCCAAAGGCCTTACGTGTTTCCGATAATAGATAAGGGTACTTTTGAACATTGATTAGTTAACTTCTTTTTTTTTTTTTTTTTTTTTTTTTTTTTTTATATGTAAGATTGAGAGTGGCCGGTGGGTACCTAGTACGGGGCCCGATACCAGCCTGGATTTGGGCCCCAAAAACCCCGAGCCCAGGTTCAATGGTAGTTTGATTGGGCTCGATAATTTTAAAATAATATTTTTATTAAAATAATATTTTATATTAAAAATTTTATTTTATATTTTAAAAAATAATTTTTTATTGTAACATCGTTGGACTGAGCAAGACAAAAACCCAGGCAAGACAAAAGCCCAAACTGAAGTTTCGGACATCGGGCCGGTCCAATGCCTAAGCCTCTTTGTTGGCTTTCAAAAGTTGAGTGTGCATATGTTATAGGCACAAAAATGAGCACCCATTTGTAATTAAAAAAAACAAAACCTATAGGTTAATCGCCTTTTGGTGTTTTGGACAATAGATAAAGGGTACTTTTGTATATTGGCCCTTTATATAGCTGCACAACGAGTCGAGCCAACTCGGGGTCAACTTATTTATAAACGAGTCGAGTTTGAGCTAAAAGTTAAACTCGAATCAATAAACGAGTCGAGTTCAAGTTGCAAGAACTCGAATTTTCTAATTTCCTTCATTTTTTTCCCTCTCTTCACTCAATCAGCCACGTTTCTCTTTTTTCACCACTCATTCATTTTTTCTTCCTTCTTTTCTCTTTTCTCAACACGCTTCCTCCTCCCCCACATGGTCATTTTCTTTTTTCTCTTTTCCCAACATGCCCCTTTTTCTCCTCCCTACGTCGTCATTTCCTTTCCTTTTTTCTTTTCCCAACATGCTTTCCTCTCCAAATCGTCCCATGCATAGCCTTCCATTTCAGCGAAAAAGAAAGGCATTACTAGGTTTAAACGAGCCGCTCCAGACGAGCTCAAGACAGTCACATGAGTCAAACTAGAGCTGACTAAACATGAGTCGAGCCGAACTCAAGCTCAACTCGACTCTTGTGCAGTCTTAGTTACTTAAGTAACTTGTTCGATCTGAAAGTCATAGGGAGGTTCATTATGAATGATTAACCAAAACTTGAGGGCCTCTTTGTTGAGCCTCAAAAGTTGGGTGTCCATTTGTTATATGCTCAAGCGGTGAACACCCTTTTGTTCAAGTTCATCACTAAATATCATAAATCGTTGCTGAAGTCATGCCTACTATAAAAAGTGACTAACATCAATTTAATGATATATATATATATATATATATATATATATATATATATATATATATATATATATATATATATATATATATATATATATATATATATATATATATATATATATATATATATACCAAATCCGTGAACGAAGAAAATAACTAAAAGGTGCTTTAGAAATTAATATAGAAAGTAAATTAAACTTGTAGACCTAGGAATTGAGGACGGATAAGTAAACATCGTTTAGTTTGTTTTTATTCCTTTTAGATTCATTTAGGACAAACTAACGAACTCAATTAATTAAAAATAAAAAATCGGTCGTTCGGATAAAAGCGGAACATTATATTGTGTGAAAGAGGAGGTCTTCGCTTCGTCTTTGCATCTCCAACTACCATCTCTCAAGTGCCACGACAGTCCACAGTTTCAGAACCTCCACTCCGTGAGTTGGTTACAATCTGTGCAAGTCCGAAGTGAGGCGCTGAAGAAGAAGAGGAAGAAGAAGAAGAAGAAGAAGAAGAGGAGAGTTGTTTCGTTCAATATCTTTACTTGCCCTCTGTACCTCCACCTGCTCAGGAAACATAATCGAGATTTGTTCCTCTTTTTTCTTTCGCTCTGATGGCTGCTGTTCTTGACCTGACCACTGCATTCGGATGCATGTGGATGGGAGTGACTCGTTCCCGTGAAAGTATAGGAAATGGGCGGGCCTCGCCAAATGGGGTTTTCCCCCGGAGCAGGAGGAATTGCAGGCTCGGAGTTGTGAAAGCAACTGCAGGACAGACGGCGGCTATCGGGGCGTCGGCTGCCTACGCCAAGGAGATGGAGAGGCTTTCCGCTAAAGAGTCCCTGCTATTGGCTGTGAGTTTCTGCTTATACTTCCTCTCGTTCTTCTTACTCTGTCTCATTCTTCTTTAGTCTTTCCACTCCTTTCTTGTTCCCTCGTCAAGATTACGTACTCAATCTAAAGGATGATGGAAACCATCTATTCCGGTATTCCTCATGAAGGTATTTCATTCGCTTGTCCCTTTAAGGTCTGATCTCCCCTCTATCCCTTTCATCTCATTTGACAGTCCTCGTTGTGATCAATTAGGCTCAGGATAAATTGATAAAGGAAAAAGGATCCTCATTTCCTGCTTTCTCTTGTTAGTGGATATCCTTCTTACTCTAACTGTAGAGTGTTGGGTTTTTCGTTGCTTCCTCATCTTCGTGACCATGCGACCTTTTCATAAAAGTGTTTGAGTATCAATTATGAGTTAAATCCGCGATGTGCATTCGTTGATTCTCGCTAAGTTGGTCTATCGAATTACGTGGGGAGCCACTCTTCACAGAAAACCTGTTCTCTTTGGATGCCTATACATTCATCAACAGCCCCGGTTCTTTCTCTCTCTCTCTCTCTCTCTCTCTCTTTCATTACATTTGATGTATCTTTTGGTTATATTTAGTGAACTTTTTTTTTGTCCTTTCTAGTGCGACGTTGCATAACACAACAACAAAGTCATGGCTTATCTGTACCATATCATTAAAATGGTGTAGTAGCACTGTAGCACATATCACTTGGACTGATAATGCATGACATGCATTATAATTTTTATACATCGACTACATGCATTTATCTGTACGTTAGTGCTTTTACACCCATGTTTGTAATGAATTAGATGGAGTGTTACATTTTCTGTTTTGACGTGAATTAAGAGGGTCTATTATTCACGTACTTATCCTTCAAGCAGATGTACAATTGGGTGTTGCATTTTTTGTAAAACTGCCATGTTTCAAGCAGTTTTCCTCAATGTTATCAAAATCAGTTTTTGAATTGAATCATAAAATCGAATGGTCCAGTGAATTAGAGAATTGAATTGGATAAGAATCGTTTTTCAATCTGATTGATTAAAAAAAAAATTAAATTAAAAATTCCAATAAAAATTGAAAAATAAAAAGTCAAAAAAGAAAAAATGTAAAAAAAAATGATGTAAAAGCGTAGACCCTTTAGAAAAACAAAAGATGGTAAAGAATAAAAAAATAAAAAATGACATATAAAGTATGATCAGTCATTATTGAGCAAATTAAATAGGAAATTCAATAAAGCAAGTCATGTCTAGATGGTAATTTCATGCATTCAGTTCAAGTAGTCACCAAGCAGTTAATTTAAAATTCAAAAGTGCATTCACTATAGTGACAATACATTCATCTAAGTAGAGCATAAATCCAAGTGTCATAATGACCAATCAATAACTTCGCCATCTTCAAGTTTATTATCATTATGAAGTGTGCATTGTGCAACTTTTGCATTGTGAATCCATGATGCTGATCTGCTTCATAATGAGCTTCAAGTTCTATAATAATTTGTGCAGATTATTCTCTGAATGCATATCTCTTGCAGCTCTTGGTTATCTTAAAACAGATGATATCACTTGCACAGATTTGGTGAGTTAAATTTGCCCTTGGAGCAGTTATACACGAATTTGTCTGTAACAGCCTGTCCAGATTTTTTAGGATTTTACTGCATATGATAAATTTAACCTTACATCTAAGGGACCTTAAAAATCATGCTCATATCCAAATTTTGGTGTTGGATCATTGCTCTGCCGCATTATGAAGTTCAATGTAAACCTTAGAACACCAAAAGAATATTCACAGTATTTAACATGCATTATAGTATAAGGAGCATAGAAAAATAAAAATGAGTCGTCCAGACCTATAACATCACAAGTGAAAATTTAAACGTAAGGAAAAAATTCTTGAACTGTTACAACAGAAGACATGTTTAATTCAAATTGTTACGTTGTCATGAGTTTGCTCTTGATTTTGTACAATATCTATGCTTGGTTTGTAAATACATAAACATCTTATGGGACTTCAAAAATATTTGTGCCTATTGTAGAAATGCGAGAAAAGAGAAAAGAAGAACGAGATGCACGATGTAACGTGGAAAACCCTCAACTTGAGGGAGAAAAAACCACGAATGAGGAGGAGTCGGTGCCCACTAGCATCCAGACTCTCTCTCTCCTAATAACTTTCATTCACACTAGAAATTAGGGTTACACAAATATAAGTATGCCCTAATAGGGCCATACTGGATCGGGTCCAGACCCGGACCCAAACACAAAGATCCGTCAACACTCCCCCTCAAGCTGGGCATACATATCAAACATGCCCAGCTTGGATACATTTCTCTCAAATGAAGCTGAAGTAAGAACTTTTGTCAACACATCTGCAGTTTGGTCCTCAGACTTCATGTAGGGTAAGATCAACTCTTTTGCATCAA
>JAANDH010001145.1:1727-41666 GCA_011799765.1 Nymphaea thermarum
GATATCATAAAACATGGAAAAATTTTCGATGAAAAAATTAAAGTTACCCTAGAAAAAAGTCGGACCCCAGAGGGTCCGGGACCGTGGTCCGAATTTTTTCGACATATTAAGAAAATAATTGACGCATCGTTCCTCTTCGACCGCTCGCTTCCCCACCGGTGCTCTCCACCACTGCTGCCGCTCAATCTCCAGCCGGTGCCCTCTATCACCATCATCGTGTTCCGAAGGTAAATGCCTCTCTCTTTCCCTCTCTTTCGCCTGTTAGTCGGCCATTGCAAAGGAAGGATGTTGTTCCAGGAGGGGATGGGTCGGGGGAACTGTGATCCTAGGCAGCGATTATTTGGTGAGTTTTTTTAACCTTCCTGGCCCATTCATCCATCCACAGTTTGCAGTTTGGTGACTGAGGGTTTTAATCAACGAGTCCCGATTCTCTCAAGCGCATTATCTAAGGTAATAGCATCTCTCTATGCTCTTGTCTTAATCGAGAGTCCCAATTTTCGTCATGTATCTATTGCATGTGTCTGGCTTGTTTCAATATGAATTTATGCTACCTTTTGGAGATATGTTGCACTGATTAAGGATCGATTCACTGTCTATTAGATCTCTACAAGGAACGAATTCTTGTTTTCTTTTATATCTTAGTGAAGAATTATTTCCACTAACTAAAGAAGAGTGTGGATTAGGTGCAACCACCAAAAGCAGAATGGATTTTGAAACCCCCTTTCTTAGGCAGAGAAGAGAAATATGGTGGTGAAGTTTCCTTGGAGGTACGGACCCGAATCAAACACCGGTGAAATTCTCTTAAAAAAAATCACCAATTCATCTCTTAAAATTCCATAATTTTAAAGAAAATAATGATTTACTGCCTTATCATGTTTAGCCCTTCGTACACAAAAAGATGTTCTCTTTGACCTTTTGTGTCGGGTTTGAAATGTCAAACACTTCCTTATTAGACCCTTCAACCATATGCTTCCAAAAGATGCTGGTATGGTACTTTATATATATATATATATATATATATATATATATATATATATATATATATATATATATATATATATATATATATAGAGGCATTGTTCATATATGCGAGCGATCAACTTGTCTTTTAATGTTTTCGTTCAGGCATGAACGAAAACATTAAAAGACAGATTGAAAATCCAACAGTTGTTCTCTTCACCATTCAGTATGCTACAAAATGATTATCCTGTGGCTCAAAGTGTTGCATTTCTCTTTCAAGTCCTTTTGATTCCTATGGCACATGAATATTTTTATGCACATGACAAGTAATCAAGCTGATTCTGTTCAACTTTTGATTCCTTTGAGCCTGCAGTACCCGTAAAGTGTCAAGTTAGATTCAGAAAAAGTATTTGTAGTGTGATTCTTAATCTAACCCACTATTAAATGTGTTCATGTGAATTATATGGATTTAAGGGTAGCTCAAAGCCATGCCATGAAGAGTATGTATTGTCAAGGATGAAAAAATGGAAGCCATTCATTTTTACTCATTATAAAAAAACTATTAAAGCCTAAAAAATGTTTAACTTAATATGTTTTCCATTAACCTGTTCTTAAAATCATACCAGTAAGGGTAGATGACAAAAAAAAGAATATTTTAAACATCAAAATTAATTCATTTTTTTGTCTTCGACGTAATAGTCTAATTTCTATCAATTTCTCTCTCTCTCTCTCTCTCTCTCTCTCTCTCTCTCTCTCTCTCTCTCTCAAAGATGGTGCTTATCTGCGGAGGTGGAGTAGGTGAATTCAGGAACCCATGAAACCGGATCCATGCCCCACAATAATAAAAAAGCCCAGATAAGTACGACGGCAAATTATTTCTTCTGTATTTTTTTCCAAAAGTTTTTTTCATGGTAAATTTACCATGCAAAAATCTATCCTGCCATCAAATGGGGCCTTAGGTCCGATGTTTGAGAGACAGAGATGAACGAAGGAATACGATCAAGTCTTCAATTGTTGGACTCTTCGCGTGATAAGATTTATGGTAAAAAGTCGACCTCCAGGGGTCTGACATATTTGTACTAATGTAACAATCATAATAAAGAGGAGAGTGTCCGGTCCAAGGAAAGGTATTATAGAAAAGATGTATCTTGAAAGAAGAAGAATATTGTTATATATATATATATATATATATATATATATATATATATATATATATATATATATATATATATATATATATATATATATATATATATATATATAGAAGAGGTTATGAAAGAGTTAAAAAGTCTAAAATAGACATCACTTCATTAAAAAATTCAAAAGTAACTCCAACCCATCTTTTTTCCCTGTATATAATAAATAAGCCTTTTAAAAGGGTAAAGAAGAGGTTATTAAAAAGCTAAAAAGTTTAAAAAAACATTACTTAGGCCCCGTTTGATGGCTTGGATTTTTTTGAGGGGGAATTTTTTCAATGGTAAAATATCCATGGTAAACTGACAGAAGGGTAAAATTTCCTTCTTCTTGTTTCAGGCCATGTTTGATGGTCTGGAACTTTTTTGAAGGAAAAAAAATGCCTAGTTTGATAGGCAGGAAAATTTTTTCAAGAAAATTTGTTTTGACCGTTTCTTTTCATGGCCAAAAACTGCAACTGACCGTGCACCACCTACACACCATTGCAATTCAGCCATGGAAAAGATATTAAAGTCATTCAATAATAAAGTTATTACATAAAACCCTATGTAATGTAGAACATAAACGCTAGAAAGTTCTAACAAAAAAATGGAAGTAACGAGACTATGATCTAAAACAATGTTAAAAAAGTTCAGCAAAGGGAAAAGAAAAGAGAGAAAGAAACCAACACTTCTCAGTTCTCACACAACCACCATCGACATATCCATGTAGCAACATGAAAAAGTTCCCATTCTGTACAACAAACATACGATGCATATAGTCCCAATGACCAAATGTCAAAGCTGATATTGATGTTAAAGCATAAGGTGCAGGAACATTTGTAGCAGGAAGAATGCCATAAGTGCAAAAGGCCATAAAACATTTCATAAAAAAACAGCAATTTCTAGGCAGCAAAGTGACAGGTAAAGAAGGAACTGCTAAGCAAACAACATTAATACAATGGTAAGAAGTTTAATACAATGAAAATTCACAAAAGATGTATCCAAACCGATAATGGCAAAACAATATCAACAGCTAGAAACAAGAAGAAAAGAAGACAACAACAGAACAACCGGAGAGTACTGCAACCCCAATCACCAAAAAAGACATATTTGTAACAAATCTCAAGTAAAGAAGAAAAAACAAAGGTTGTCCATCATGTTTCATAAGTTCGGACTAAAAATTCAGGCCATAAGAGAGACTGAGAGTGTGTGTGAGAGAGAAACAGAACCTGAAGTTGGATTTGGTGCCGCAGAAGATGATGGAGAGGGAGCAGGTGCCACTGACAAAAGAGAACAGCATATGTCTCAGCAAGAGAGAGAGAGATGGAGGGAGAGAATCTTCATCTTCTCCAGTAAAACCTCAAAAAGAAGGGAGAGAAGAAAACACAGTTGGGGAAGATTGGGGTTTTGACACCATACAGGACTTGCAACGGCTTAGGTCGCCAGAGAGACGCCGCACAGCCCGGGGATCTCGAGAGCCCGAGTAGCGTTGATGTTGAAGCTTCGGAAGATGCTTGGACGCCTATAGACGTCGCAGAGGCACTGCAGCTCGTTCTTGATGTAGAGGGAGCAGGTGCCACTGACAAAAGAGAACAACATATATTCAGCAAGAGAGAGAGAGAGAGAGAGAGAGAGAGAGAGAGAGAGAGAGCGAGCGCCCAAAAGGCCTCCGATGGAGAACTTGGATGAGAGGAGCACATGGAAAGCAAGACAAGAGGAGCCTTTTGCCTAAATCGGACGAAAAGAGAGAGGAAATGAAAGCGTACCTCAACTTCTTCAAAATATGACGACGGCTGGAGGCAGAGCAGCGGCGGGGGTGGAGAGGATGGTGAGCGGACGACGATTGCCGCCAGTGCAGCGGCGGTGGTGGAGAGCACACGGTGAGCGGGCGATGGCTGGAGGCAGGAACGAAGAAATGAGGAAGCCCTGACGGGCAAAAAAGTTGTCTCTGGAAAAAAGTCGGACCCTGGATAAAATTACCCTGAATCGAACCTTTTACCCCGGGAAATTTTCCTTTCGTTTGATGTCCTCTCGAAAAACCGTAAAAATCGGTAAGTTATTCTTGATGCACAGTAAAATTCCTGTGCATCAAACGCGGCCTAAGGCCACGTTTGATGGCTTGGATTTTTTTGAGGGGGAATTTTTTCAAGGGTAAAATTTCCACGGTAAACTGACAGGAGGGTAAAATTTCCATTTTCTTGTTTCAGGCCATGTTTGATGGTCTGGAACTTTTTTGAAGGGGAAAAAATGCCTAGTTTGATAGACAACAGAAAAAAATTTTCAAAGAAATTTTTTTTTATCGTTTAAAGGATATCAATCTCCTCACGTAACTAATATGCATAGAGTTTTTATGAAGCATCAGTCAGCAATCAGCAGATAACAAAGACAGTTGATAACTGATATATATTTATACAGAAACTTGGGCAGAATAAACATATAGATTTCATTTAGCATCTGAACAAATAGATACATAGATAAAGCTGCGCAATTGTTTAATAGATTGGTGTGACCACTTTTTCAGAAAGGCCTCCTCCTCACCTGTCATTGGACTAACATTGCCAGCAAGCATTCCATGAAGGTTTATGTACTTGTATCCCCATTCATTGTCGTACCAAGAAACCAACTTCACAAACCGATCGCTCAGTGCAATCCCTGCCTTGGCATTGAAAATGCTAGACCTGTGTTTGCATATCAAGAAACATACAGAATTAATCAACAAGAATTAGTAAAACAGCAAAATTCCTCTCCTCTTTATAATTCTTAAGATGCGAGGCATGCAAACCTGCAGTCGCCAATGAAGTCAGAAGAAACCACGTTGTCCTCAGTGTAGCCAAGGATTCCCTACAGTTTCCCCTCAGATTCCTCAGTGCAAACCTGCAGTCGCCAATTATGTACTTACTTTATGGCTGCCTTAATGTCTCCATATCGATGATCTTCACAGGGAAACAGATAAAGCAGTAGGCAAAATAATGCACAGAATACTCAAATAATAGCAGAATCACAAAGGGATTTGTTCAGGCACTTCATCAGATGGCTGAAGAACACAAATCCAGCTGGACTTTGGGGTTACAGTCACCAAACTCAAAGTGGTAGCCTTCAGCAAGCATTTTATTCAAGCCAACAGAGTCTTCCTTAGATGCAACAGATAGAAACAATAGGTGAATCACTCGAAAGGCTCAGACAACTTCAACGATAAACCAGAAATCGGTAAAGCACATCAGAAGAGTATAGGGAATCTGAAATCCGAGTGGAACTCGGAGAAATAGAGGCCTGTTGACGGGTAGATGCCTTTAACGAGCAGGAATCTCATCTAAGAGACAATTCCTCAGTTCAATCAAGCAAAATAGTAAAGAATCAAGTTCAATTCGCTCAAGTAGGTATAAAAATAGATTAGTGATGTTAAAATGTTTCACTGGACATTGGGGATACCCAAATATGATCAAAATTTGGGAAAATGATCGTGGGGACTCCTAGCGACAACCTTCGACCAGCTTATACGAGTCCGATCAGGAAACCCCAAAAAACATGCATCAAATAGGATAGAACAGAGAGAGCAAGAGAGATAGAGAGGGTTATCAGCAAAGACAATCATTGAAAAAAAGCAGATAGGCGGCGTTTTGGGATGTTGAATGATGATGATGATGATCATGAAGGGGATGCCGAGCATGGTGTCAGACTCATCACCATCATCATATGCCTCCCTGTTCTCTGAACATAAAATCTTCGTCATCGTTTAAAAGGGTATCAAAAGCAGTGTGGAGATATCGCTTCCGAAAAGCAGTGTGATGATCATGAAGGGTATGCCGAGTTACCTCAACTTCTTCGACGACGACGGCTCAACTTGTTCGACGACGACGGCTGGAGGCAGAGCAGCGGTGGTGGTGGAGAGCACGGCGAGCGGTCGGCGAGTGGTCGATGTTGAGGAACAAGAGTGACGAGGAAGCCCTAACGGGCAACAAAATTATCTCCGCGAAAAAGTCGGACCCTGAGTTGAAATTTAACGTGGTAAAATTTTCTGGCAAATTTAACCTGGTAAAATTTTCAGGTTGAAATTTAAGCCTCTTCCGATTTGAGGTCACGTTTGATGCACTGGAAGAATTTAAGACTTTTTTCAGATGAAATAAATTATATGACAACATTGCGGAGACTTTTTTCAGAAATACTTATGCTACTGTGCAATTTAGTCTTTTATTTGACGCACATCAGCAGAACTTTTTTTTTAGCGAATGCAAGTCAGCAGAACTTTGTTTTTAGCGAATGCAACAGAAAAGCAAGAAACACAAATTCTAACCCCATGGGAACAAAAAGAAAACTGGAATAAGTATCCTATTAATACATCCTCTCTTGGGCATCATGAAGCCCTAAATACAACAGAAAGTACAAGCAGTGGCATGTTTCAACTCGTCTAGTGTAATATACCATCATAAATCTACATTGTACAACCAGTAACTGATTCACTGGTTTGCATGATCTCATCTTGTTCCTTCTTTATGGGTAACGGCCACTTCTGAAACAGCATCCATCAGGTGCCTCCACCATGGATCATTAAGACAAACAAAACATGTAATCATGTGTAACTGTTTTTGTTCTCGTTCAATCCTTTGTGCTGTCAAAGCTTCCTTGTGCAGTGGACCGCTTCTTTGTGCAGTGGACATGCAAAACAATGCATTTTAAGATCCTTCCTCAAGGCCATCAATTGCAAACAATGCATTTTCGACCATATTCACCAAAAACTTATTCATTTCCCAATATAGACTACAATATAATGAAGAACTGACAAAATTAGAGTATGATACAAAAAACCAAGTTCAAATGTCACCATGTAAATGATCCTCCACTAGAACCCAACGGCATAAACTCATGGACTAGAAGCCGCTGATCGCCATCAGCACAATAACCAATCAAATTCACAAGATTCGGATGATGCAAAAGGCTAACCATTGCTGCTGCATTTACCACTAGCAATAATAATTATTTGTAAGCAACTAACTCATTGAAGCAATATAAGCATTTCATAATGGAAATTTTTGAAAGAAAAATTGATGGCAGATCTTGCCCTTTCACACAAACTATTCAAAACTTAAATAGCAAAATACAACAACAGAGGGTGACACATGAACTATGAAAACAGCAGAACCACAATTCAAACTGATTTATACATTATCTGCTTCTACAAGTGAAATTCCTGTTTTAGGGATTTATGCATATCCAGAGCTCCAAAACCGCATACCAAGCAGTCCTTCACACTCCTTCTTATGGCAGAAAATTCTAGGTTCTGGGGGAGTAAGGAACAGGAGAAAACAAAAGAATAAAATGAATACCAGTTATAACTACATACAGAGATGAAAAATGAAACCATAAAATGGGTAAAAAAACTTACAATAAACGGATAAAGAATGCAATATATGCCATAAGAAAAAGCAGAAAATTCAATATATCATCAAACGCTGTCATGGTCTGCCCCTTTACGATGGTGTGACGTTTGAGAAACAGCAGGAAAGATCCAGATAGCACAGGCGATAAAAGAAAAAGAAAAACAACATGCATAACTAAAACAGAATGCAAACGAAAAACCAAATGAAAAGAAGAATGTGCCCACAACAAAAGGGGATTTAAGAATCCGTCCCTGTAAGTTGAAACGAGGGAGGCCAGCTTCCAATGCTAAGCTAAAAACGCAACAATGGGGATTTGAGAAATACCAGATGTTGAGAATAGGAGGGCAAAAGCAACAGCGACGATGGATCAATGGGAGAAAGGAGGGCATGAGAGAGCAAGAGAGAAAGGGAGAAAGAGAGAACGGGAGATGCCATACAACCTGCGAGCAAAAAGGCGATTTAGGGCACTGATTTGGGAGAAGACGAGGGCATGAAGAGAGAAAGGGGGAAACGGCGGAGCGGCGATGGTCAGTGAGGCGACGGTTGGGAGCGGTGACAGGATGAAAGTTATGCTCGAGCGAGGAGGAGCGTTCTGTTCGAGCAAGGAAGAGTTGCGGGCGAAGGGAGTGTCGAGGGAGGAAAGAGTGTCGAGCGGGGGGGAGGAGGGGGAAGAGTGTTAACGCGCGGGGGTAGGGCATTCGAGCGGGTGGAATTCCACCCGCCTCAGTTATGCATTAAACGGGGTGATTTTCACCCCGTTTGATGCCATTTTTGTCGGGCGGGTGAAATTTCACCCGTCCGTACCGTTTTTTCGGAAAAAAACGGTTTCACCCGCCCGATCAAATGCAGCCTGAGGGTTCGACTTTTTTCCAAGAAAAAATTTTTTTCAGGAAAATTTTTCCCTGAATCCAACATTTTATCCAGAAAGTTTCACGGTGTTTGTTAACACCCGGTTAAAATCATACACTTTTTTCATATTTTTCTTATTCAACAGTGTTTTACCCTGGCCTAAAGTACCCCTTATTTCAAAAACAAAATAAAATTTATAAGTAATTTTAAACAAATTTTGTTTAGTCTACATAAAAAATGTAAAAAATTATGAAAAGTTTGGAACCATAAACCATTGATGGTAAGTGGAAGCATGACCGCATGGCATTGGTTCGGTTTTCAATTGACTTATATAACAAGAAGAGGAGCAGAAAAAAGGAGCTAACCCATGTAAAATCCTAATCTAAAATCTCCTGTCATGAGGACCATTTGGCTATGGAATTATTCACTTCACCCATGCACTGTGCAAAGCCAAAAGGAAGGTGTCTAAAATGGAAGAAGAAGAACAAACAAATTAAAGTTGAGAAAATCCACAAGCAAATGGGAAGAAGAAGGAGAAGAAACAAATCAAAGAACCCCAAAATCCACAAGAAACGAGATTCTCTTTCCTGTTTCCTGAAATGAATCAAGCCCTCAATCGCTTGTGAATTTTTGGTGACTTTGATTCCTTTCTTCTTCTTCCTTATCCTCTTCTTTTCAATCCCTTGTGGTGGATTTTCCTAACTTATATTTGTTTCTACTTCTTCATCTTTGTCTTCCATTTCAGACACCTTCCTTTTGGCTTTGCAAAGTGCACAAATGAAATAAATTCTTCTTTAAGCAGATGGTTGCGACGAGAGAAACTATTACATGAGGATTTTGGACGGGTTTCCTTCTTTTTTCCGTTCCCTTTCTTGTTTTATAATCGGTTAAAAAATAATAATTGCGTACGGTCATGCAGGCTGAGTAGAACATTCATTCGTTTTCATTCATTAACTTATGGTTGTTCATAGTATATACAAATAGTAAATTGAATGGTAACTCTACCTTTTCAAAGTCACCTAGTCATTTGATCAGTATCCTATGATCTAATACGGTGACGGTTAATATAAGGAGAAAAAGGCCATGAGTAACCCGATCTTACCACTAATTACATTTTCGTAAACTAGTTTCACACTAATAGTAGTGTTAGTGGCTAAAAAGCATGGCAGCCCGACTTGATATTAGCCAGGTTTCCCATTACTTCCACTCGTTCTTTCATTTTCACCTTGCCTACATTAGCATCAGTCTTTCATTTTCACCTTGCCTACATTAGCATCAGTGGCAGAGCCAAAAATTTTTATCAAAGGGGCAACAACCTTAGTTGGAATTGGTGCCTATGGGGCTTGAGTTTCATGTGGACATTTTATTTGGCTAGACCCAAATCCAACTCCTTCGTAATAAAGTTTTTCTAGGAATGGTGTTGGCTTGCGTGGGCAGTGGCCCACACCTAGCTCTACTGATTGGCATTAGGTTGAACAAGAAATGAGGGTCTCTATAAATAGCAATGGACAGAGAGTACTAATAAACCAGTCCTCATGTTCTCTGATCAATATCTAGATTGTTGCTTAGAAGCCTACAAGTAGCATCCTATGTTTTTCAAGGTGGTGAGAGTTGCACCCATTATATGCTTTTTTTCACTTTTTTCCTAATTATCACAGGAGTGATGTATTCAGCCTTTTACCACTTGAGATCATTTAGGCGTTCATATTGTTTACCAATAAGTTGAAGGGAAAACCATGGATTGTGTTGCTAAATAGTAAGGTATATCATAATGTTGTTTGGATTTAATTTAAAAGTTGGGTGTGAAATTAAAAATTCAGATCAAATTCATACTATACAAACAGATTTAGATACGGTATAGAGGCATAGAACTTTTCGTCATTTGTACTAGAACCCAAAATCAAATCTGAAAAATGGGCTTTACTATGGCCATCATAAATTTGAAGCCTAAAGTTAAATCCGAGGTGTTTGCTTCCCAAAAATATTTTGGTTGGTTTTTGGAGCGCTCAAAAAAATGAGGTTTTATTTTAAAATGAGAGAGAAAGGGACTCCCTGTCGGTACGAGGATTGACCGTTCCCAGTGCCTTTACCGGGGGTGACAAATCCAAGGGTTATGCTTATCCTTATGCATTTCCTATTGACTTAAACATCTTTTTCATTTCAAGTGCAGTGCGGTGTTTGACAAAATATTGAAGATTTGATATTCTGAATTTTTGATAAAGTTTTTAAAGAGTCATTTGTTTTGATTTGAGTAAAATCTTGAATTGGAAGATCTTTACAAATATTATTTAGAAACCCATGAAAATCACTTTTGAGTCGATTTAATGTCCTCTTAAGAATTTAAGTAAGTATGAGATTTTGCTCTAATTTAGTTGCTACATAGCTAAAGCTCCATCCCTTCTTTCTTAAGTTCATTTAGAGGGGTGCTTGTGATCATTTGTGATTTCAGAATTGAATGTCAATGTTGAATACATCTAGAGGTATACCTACCATCACATACATCTACGTTTTCATTTTTATTTATAAAATTGTCATAAGTATTTTCATGAAAAGAGAAAAGTTTTTGAAAATTGAATGGGGTTGTAGATCACCAAACATGATTTGTAATATTGAATAATTACTTGATTTTTGGTCTTGGTGAAGCCGGCAAATGAAAAGGTCTGGGAAAAAGAATATTCAAAAGAATGGAAAGAGGAAAGACTTGAATATAAGGAGTAAGTGAGGGAAGGAAATTCTGCTAATAATAAAACAAAGGATTTAGAAGAGAGAGGGATACATATTCATGTACATATATATATATATATATATATATATATATATATATATATATATATATATATATATATATATATATATATATATATATATATATAATATGTGTGTATATATAGATATATGTATGGATACATATATGAAAGCTTGTGTAACAACGTCAAATCGCTCGTCGTCATCCACCAATGCCAAGTAGGGCTGCACAGAAGCCGAGTCAAGTGCACCGAGTCAAGCCCGAGCTTGGCCAGCTCGACCTCGACTCCGCTTTCAAAACTTGAGCTCAAGGTTGGCTCTAACTAGAGTCGAGCTCCTTATGGCAAGCTCAAACTCGACTCCACCATAAAAAATCGGGCTCTAACTTGAGTTTTTTAACTCATTTAACTCGTTTAGGCGTTAACTCGTTTAGCGTTAACTCATGTAAGCATTAACTCATTTAATTTGTGTAAAAAGGGCCGGAGCTACAAATTTTTAATGAGGGAGGCGGAATTAAAGTTTCGAAATTTTGACAAGGGCCGAAATGTCTTTTTTTAAAAAAATTTTTATATAGGACAAATGAAATTTTATAAAATTAACATGTAAATTCCAAAAAATGAGGGGGCTGGGGCCCCTTCGGGCCCCCCTTGGCTCTGCCCTTGTGTGTAAGCATTAACAAGTGTAACTCATTTAGCTCGTGTAACTTGTGAAATTTTGTTTTTACAATAAAAGCTAAAACCAGTGATTTGGTAAATCAGTTTTGGCAATATTATATATAGTACCGGTTTGTGAGTCGAGTTCTTGAAACTCGAATTCGACTCGTTTATTGTTTCAAATATCTTTGTAAGCTCGAATTTGACATGCACCAAGTTTTTTTGAGCGAGTTCGAGTTGAGCCCGAGTTCGCCCAACTTGTTGTGCAGCCCTATTGCCAAGGGACTGAGCTATAAAATTATAGTTAAGGGGCACTAGGAATAACTTTTTTTTTTAAGGAGCACCAATATTTAAATGGGAACATTTTTCAGAAATATCAATATAATGAAGGTTTTTACGATTCACATGAGCAATTAGCAACACTTGCCTCCGTCCCTGCCACTGCTGGCAACCCAATATTTTTTGTATTTAATTACAGAAGAGACACTGATCTTGAGCCAAATTTCCTTAAGCCACATACCGATCACGGAAAAAGACAGTTCTGACAATATATCAACAGCATTTTCATTTTTGAAACTTTTATTTGGTTTGTTAAACTTAAATGAAACTTAAAATCTAAAGTAACAATAAAAAGCAAAAACCGCACTTAAATCAAAATAAGTGTCTTCAAGGGTGAAGAGACGTTGCAGCAATTGGAAGGGCTTATTGTGACATTTATATGTAAAAAATAATGAAATTTCTATCTGTAAATAAAGTAATTTTTGCACCCTGGTGTGGGCAATTACAACGTAGCTCTACCACTGCTTAGCACTTCAAATGGAGGAGGTTACATTGAACCTTGAGATGAAAATCCTGGTGCGCCAATTCCCCCTTAGATTCTTTGATAAAGTAATTGGAATTGTCTTTGATAGTTCCTGATAATGAAGGTCACTGATTCAAGTAAGACAAATCGTCAGCACATAACGCAATTACTTTATATGCCCACAAATTCTCAATTGGTGTTCTAATGAAGTCCATCAAACTCTTAAAATCTTCAATCACCCTCTCTCTTGATTGAACATTGAACATTTTGAGAATTTGATGGACTTCATGAAAACACCAATTGAGAATTTGTGGGCATTGTAATTGTGTTATGTGATGCTCTTTTATATATATATATATATATATATATATATTGGGAGGGACTGGCCTCCTCCGGCCATCCGAATGTTGCTTTCTTGTGAACTCAATAATGTGAAGTGGAGTAAGCCCAAATTGGAAGTCAAATGAAGCTCGACTACCATTTGGCAAAAAATTCATTCAACTGTGATGTCACACATCACGATAGAATGAATTTTGACATATGTAGTTCTTCCCAACAGACCTTAGGCTTATGTGGGTATGATATGGATCTTAAGTATGACACGATATCACAACAGACTTATATCCAAAATCTGGATATATCTAAAGCAAACCCACTAGAATCCGATTCCAATTCCATTCATTCACGATGAGTCTAATTTTCGTGGGAAAGTTTTAGGCATTCAAACACCATTTCTCAACATAAGAAAATTTACTCAGTTAATTGCATATTGATCCATGAAAAAAAGGACAAAAACAACTAGGGATGTCAACCGATTAGATTTGGATCAGATATATTCTTAATCATATCCATTTTTTTGGATATTCACATATTCAGATTTCAAATCGAATTTGAGTACAAACAAAGAAAAGTCATATCCGAAATCTGATCTTTATATTCATATCTGAATTCGAATGCGAAATTTGAACCAGGTTTTGCCAATTTTCAAAATATAATAAAACTAGATACAGGATATTTGTCTTAAAATGAATCCGTATTGGATGCCATTTATTAAATCTGAAATCGATCTGATTTCTTAATCAGATATTAATTTTTTTTTTCATATCCGATTTTTCAGATCAGTTTGCTTAGATATCATATTCAAATCGGATATATTGACATCCCTAGAAACAACTACTTTGACCCAAGAATGGTCCAATGGTTCACAAAATAAGCAATGGAATTATTTGGAGCAAAACCTCCAAAGGCGATCTGAGCCAATGATACATGGACTAGATTTCTCGTAGCCCAAAAAAAATGTGAGACTTTTCTGGATCTGCCATGTAGAATGAAAAGCGGATTGGATTCATGGACACCTAAGGTTGTGTTTGGTAACCTTGGATCTTACATCTGAGGCTACATAGAAAGGTTTGTTTTGAGATATCTGCAATTTACATAGACTGAGGATTTCAATAGCATAGATTTTAAGATCCGATTGGAGGAAAAGGTGGTCCGACCTTTAATCCATGGATCTGAATATCTCAGATCATGACAGATCTAAGATCCATGGTGAAACTAACACAATTATTTAAGTGTGTTTGGTTTCAAGTTAGAATCAAAACTGATACTCAAAGTTGAAAAATCATTTTTCCGGATCCAACCCATTTGTAGCCCCTACTCCCAACGACTGCCTGTCAATTGGATATGGTACAATGGATGTGATGGCATTTGAAAGAATCTGAGGGATCTGGCTTATCAACGTCCAAAACCTGTGGAAGGTACATTGGTATCAACAGCAAAGAAGGTGTGGGCACCGTTTGGGCAATTATTTACACAAACCCACAAAAAATCATATTTTTATATTGATGTTTGAGAGAAATGTTCTTAATTTTTGATATTGGTACCTTTTTAAATTTTATAGTCTGTGCCCCTTAGTTGAAAATTTCTGGCTCCACCCCTTGATGGTATGTTAGACGGAACGATGAGGTATGATTGGGGAAGAAGAAGAATGCCAGCGTTTGGGGGAGAAGAGTATTGGAAAAAATTAATATGCACAAGAAGAAGAATAACTGAACGTGATTCAGTGTTTAATAAGTGTGCAGCTTATTAAACATCTTTGATATAGAAGTCATGCATCTAATATTGCCCTTTCTGTTAAGGAGCTGTTATAACTTCTTTTTTATTAACATTGAATGCAAAGTATTTTGTAATTATGGCACCATCATCTTCTACCATAAATATCTTATTCATCCTTTCTCTTTAATTTTTGCTTGGGTTATGTGTTCATTCACACTTGATGCCATCCTTTATGGTTTTCTTCCTCTCTCAAACTGGATAACTATTCGTTTCTACCTTTGTTTCATGAAGATGTATTTCTCAAAACTGGGTCGAGTCCTTGGTTTGATAAAGAAATCAATGACCTCCATAGACATCTTAGGTAGAGATGTCAATGGGTCATATTCAAATCTGATAATAATAATATCATTAACTGTATTCGCTTTTTCAGATGTTCACATAGTTGAATTTTACATTCTGAATCCGACCTGAAATGGTATTTGTTACATTTATATCTGAATCGGAATCTGAAATTTGAACCTAATCCAGCCGACTTTAAAAAATGTAAGAGCATTGGATATATGATGTTTATTTAAAACTAAATCTGATCTAGATTCTGAATCTGATTAGATATTTATGTATACCTGAAACTGACTATGAATAAGAATAGACGCCATTTTGAATCTGGCCAAATTTTTTAATATGATATTAAATTTTTTTTTGTATCCGATTTTTTTAGAATTGTTGGGTAGGATATGTGATCCAAATCAAATATATTGACATCCCTATTTGCTGGCCATCCTCGGCTGACATCTTATTTAACAAGCAACTCGTTCTCGTGCTATATCGAAAAAATAAAATGAACATGAAGGAGAAGCAATTTATCGTGGTCTGTTGCTGTTCCAGTATTTGGGACTGGTGTTGGCTTGCATGAGCAGTGACCCACACTTAGCACCATTACTAATTGGCATTGGGATAGCCAAGAAATGAGGGTCCATTGATGGACAGAGTTGACTAATAAACCAGTCCTCATGTTCTTTGTCCAGTCCCTAGATTGTTGTTTGGAAGCCTACAAGTAGCAGCCTATGTTGTCAAAGGTGCTGAGAGGTGCACCCATTATATGCTTTATGATATGTCAATTATCCAAATCAGTGATTTTGAGGATATGATTATTCAATACTTAATTTATGACTGAAGGATTTGAATTTCTTGAATGCAGAATGTTGCTGAAGAGCTGAAAATTAAAAATTTGCTACTAAAATTACTATAAACCATTCTTTTTAAAAAAATAAAAAAAATAAAATAAAATGAAATAATTTGGAATAAATAAAAAAAGGTTGTTTTAATAAGAAGGCATAGAACCAATTTTTTTAATATGTACAAAATGGGTTTTTGTTACAAATGGGGCTCGACTCTGTTTTCGTTCTTAAATACGACGCGTTCTAATGAGTTATTTAAGCTCGAAAACACAATTTCAGTGTGAGGATGAGGCACAAACAAAAAGGGAATGTTTGTGCATCCACGTGAAGCATTTGATAGCATCAAATTTTGTCGTTTTGATCTCGGCTTTTATTTTGAGTTTGAAGTTCTTGATTTTGATAGGAAATTGGGTTTTGGATCTTCAGATCCAAGAGTTAGATTTTGGGTTTGAATCTTGCAGCTAAAGTTGGGTTGAATTGAATTTTGTGTTTGGGATCAGACAAAGGTTTAGAGATTCATTTTGGATCGACTAATCACGAATTTATTTTGGTTCTAGGATTGAGCTTAAAGACCAGGAATTAAATCTAGATGAAATAATTGAGATTTGAACGAAAATGAAATACACCCCTTTTAAGCAAAGTGTGACTTTGATCAATAATAGAAAAGTTTTATTTTCTTAAATTTAAAAAATGTAAACAGGGAAAGAATCTCATTGAAATTATACATTAATAATAAGATGGCATTTAAATAATTTGATCATATTTCTTTTATTCCTACAATGTAACCTGGCCTCCTTTGTTCGTCTTCCTCCTCATATACTTTTGGTGAATTCTTCTCTTATGTACTTATTCGATTCAGTTGCGATCATACAACAAATATCTTGAAATCTGTGTTTCCCAGGATCTCAATAATTCTCGATTTTTTCTTGACTTAGTTCACGAAATCACCATCATGTCCAACTCAACTATTGCATTTAATGACAATAAGAAAGAAGTTATAACAGCTTCTTGATATACGAGCAATGTTGGATGTATGACCGCTATGTAATGAAATGCTCCCAATTATCAATCCAATGGGTGATCCATATGGTTATCCCACCACTCGGGTGAGAGCAAAGGTTCAGCCTCCTTAATTCCTTTTGCTTTATATAGAATAAGTGACAATAAATACACATTTTTTTTTTTAAAAAGGCATTTTTTGTGACAATACTGTAAACTCTTGTAAGCATTAACCCATTCAACTCATATAAGCGTTAACTCATGTAACTCGTTTAACTCGTGTAAGTGTTTAACTTGTGGAACTTGTGAAACTTTGTTTTTACCTAAAAGTTAAAACCGGTGAACCAATTTTGGTAGTATTATATCGAGTACCAGTTTGCAAGTCGAATAAAGTATAAATGGGTGAAGTTACTAAAATTCGAACTCAAGTCATTTATCATTTTGAGTATCTTTGTAAGCTCGAACTTGGTTCATTCATATTCGAGTCGAGCACGAGCTTGAGCTTTTCAAGCAAGTTCGAGTGGAGCCTGAGTTGGCTTGGCTCATTGTGCAGCCCTTCATCCTGCAAATGATTATTACAAAATATCCAAAAAAAAATGTGAATTTTTAGAACTTTTGTATCCCAAACCTCTGATTTGAGGCCCGATTGTCTTTGGGAGAGGGGTCTGACCTCCACACATTAAGTACCTTGAAAACAAATGAACGCCCCTCTCAATGTATCAAACTACAGATCACATTTCCTATCTTAGGCCTGAGTTGTTTAATTATATACAAATTCGGTTGGGCATTGGGCTGGGCTTGAGTTATTGAAATTTGTAGCCACAGCAGAATGTTGGCCTGAATCACCTCTTCATTTGCACAATAGGTTCACTAGCAGCTCCAGTTTGCATGGTAGTAGCAACAACCCCACTGCAGAAAAGAGAAGAAGAAAAAGAAGCAGAAGAAGAAGAAGAAAGGGAGGAAGAGAGAACCGAAGCAGAGATAGTTAGTTCATGGGTTTCCTTCTTTGAGACTCACTTAGAGTAACCACAGATGCATTAACTCTAATTGGAGTTTTGTTGGACTTGAATAGGTAGCCTAATAGGATTTCTCTTTGTCTAGCGTGCGGTTGGGCGAGTAAAAGATTTGCAGAGAGATAAATAGTTTAAAGAATACCTTTTACTTTATCAAAAAATGATATTTATAGAAAACAGTTTTGAAGATGATCTCGTAGCCGCAAGTGGCCCCCCTCGCAGTTAAGAGATACTATGATAGGGATCAAGGTCCTATCCAATTTCTCCCACTTGGTCATGAGACTGCCAAATTGTTTCCATTAAGTATGAGTTTCATTAATCGTTAGTTACATGGTTTTCTAGTATTGGTTTGTCCATCGTAACTTGAATTTTGTCCATGGTTTATAGTAATGTTTTCCACTTAATGACTTTCCATCACAACCTTTCAAATATATCTTAGCCCAATATGAGCTACATGCTTTGACAACAAGTCTTCAGATATTCTCTTAGTTAATGGATCAACTAGCATATTATTGATAGACATATAATCAATTGAGATTTCATTTTTCTCAATCACTTCGTGAACATTATGGTATTTCACCATTATATGCTTATTCTTTAAGCTAACAACTTCATTTTTCATAAGGGATATGATTGTCTGATTATCACAATATAGTTTAACTGGTTCATGATCAAGATCTAATTTCAAGTCTTTCAGGAACTGATTTATCCTGACAGTAAAGGTGGTTGCAATATTACATGCTACATATTCAGTTTCTTGTGTGTGTTGAGCAACACATTCTTGTCTTTTACAAGACTAGGCTATCACACCCACTCCAAAGAGAAACACATACAAATGTGGATTTACTGTCATCTTTACATCATGCAAAATCTGCATCAAATTAGCCAACTGGAATTTGCTCATCGGCTTGATAGGACAATTTTAATCCTTTCATTCTTTTAATATACCAAAAAATTCTTTTAACTGCTTGCCAATGGGCCAACTAGGATTACTTTGATAACGGCTCACCAGATCAATAGGAAAGCTTATGTCTAGTATAGTACAAAGCATTAGTTAGATTAAACTACCAACAACTTGTGCATATGAAACATTGAATTTTTGTTATCCTTCACCATGACAATCACTTCTACTTAAATTTGCTGCTTTAGCCATAGGAGTTCCAATAGGTCAATAGAACGTTCTCAACATATAATGATGGAATATAAAAAAAGACTCACTTTTTCAGACATATATACAATGATCTAGTTGATTTGCTACGTACCCAAGTTTTGTGGTTGCTTTATGAAAAGCCAAATGCCACTGTCTAGGCAAGTGCTTCAAGCTATACAACGATTTATTAAGCCTGTATACTATTCCTTCATTTTCTTTAATGACGTATCCCTGTGGTTGAGTCATATATATATTTTCCTTTAACTCACCATTTAAAAAAGTAGTTTTCACGACCATATGATGAACATCCAAATAATAGAATGTTGTGATAGCCAAAAATATTTTGATTGATGCAAACTAAGCAACTGGTGAATAGGTTCCTAAGTAATCAATTCTTTTCTTCTGGAAAAAGCTTTTTGCCACCAGTCTAGCTTTAAATTTATCGACTAATCCATCAACTTTATATTTCTTCTTTAATACCCATTTACACCCAATGGGTCATCTATCATTAGGAAGATCTACTAGTTCACAAACTTTTTTATTTTATATGGATTCGAATTCCTCATCCATAATGTTTACCAAATCTGACAATTCATGCAAGTTAATAGCTTCATAATATGCCAGATTGTCAGACATTTCATCAACATATGTTAAATAGCTTAGTTCCTCTGCAATATATACATAGTAATCACTCAAATATGAAGGAGGAGCTCTAAGTCTTTTATGACCTAACAAAGTTTGAGATGATGAAGTGCTCAGATAAGTTGCTTTATTACCTAACTGTTCCTTAGTTTATTCATTACTAGACTATTCTTTGGTTGGCTCATTACCAGACTCTTCTTCTAAATAAATCAGATCATTCAGTAGTTCAATTTGATTTTGAAGTGGATCATTATCTTTATTATTGAGTTCTTTTAGGAACTCTACATCTCTACTTTCTATAAGTCCTACAATCGATTGATATAATCTGTAACCTTTGGATTCTTTTAGAATATCCAATAAGCACACATGTTACATATCTGTTACCTAGTTTATCTATTTTTGGATCTAGAATTTCCACACGTGCTATAGGTCCTCATCTGTGAGATGTCTCAGATCCAGTTTCACACCAGTCCATTTCTCATAAGGAGTAGACGGGACTACTTTGTTGGGCATTCGATTTATAGTGTACATAGTTGTTAACACAGCTTTGCCCCAAAATACTTTGGGTAATTATGCTCCTACCAACATGGATCTTGTCATGTTCAAGAGGGTTCTGTTACACCTCTCAACCACACCATTTTGTTGTTGTGTTCTAGGCATTGTTTTCAGCCTATTAATTCTAAGGTATTTACAGTATTCGAGGAATATCATTTGATATATACTCACTTCCTCGATTAGACCTTATAACTTAAATATATCTTCCAAGTTGTTTCTCAACTTCACTTTTATATTCTTTGAATTTTTCAAGTACTTCCGACTTGTATTTAATCAGGTAAATATAACCAAATCTTGAGAAGTTGTCAATAAATATTGTGAAGTATAACTTGCCACTATGTATTTGGACTTTGAAAGGTCTACAAATATTAGTATGAATTATTTCCCATATATCAGTGGTCCGAATTACTTCAGACAGAAAGGGTTTCCTTACCATCTTTGCATATAAACATGACTCACAATTCATGATGATTTGAGCACCAGATTGCATTGTATTAGTCCCGTCGGTATTAGGCTCAGCCATAGGGAAAGGGGTTGCCCAACAAAACAGATGTAAAAGTTCTACCTTGTAGCCTTTTTGCTTCCGACTTCGCAAAGAACTCCAGCCACTCATCCATCATTACAAACGCTGGCTCTTCATCCTCTTCATCTCCTGCTTCATCCCCCACCTCCTGCAACCTAAACACCCACACCCACCAAAAGCATTATCAAGAAGAAAGTAAGAAACGAGAAAACCAAATCGCCTAATGCATCGTGTACCTTCACAAAGAAAAAGGGCAACGGTGGACCAGTGGCTGAGCGGTGAAAGGGCAACAGTGGCCCAGTAGTGGAGCGGAGACGGCGGCGGCGGTGGACTGGCTAGGTATGGACTGTGGACCGTGGAGCCGGTGGCACACGGTCGTCTCTCCCTAGCTCTTTCTCCCTCGATGGAAAATACGAATAGGGAAAGGAAGGCACAGCCACGCAGAATGCCAAAATCTTTTGACTTAACGGGCTGTCGGGCCTACCAGGGCTATAGAAGTGATAACCGAGCTCGACCCCGTTAAGATCTCGGGCAGGGCCGGGCCGGGCCGGGTGCACTCAAGTTGAGCCCAATTACGAATTTATTCGACCCGGATCCAGCCCATACCAGGCCTGGTACCGGGTACCCGACGGCGGCCTGGCCCGGCGCCCAGGCCTACTTCAAAGCTACAGGCTTCGCTTGCACACAAAGACAAAAGTTTGGAATGGCATTAAAAGTTTTACTGCCTGAGTGACAACTTTTTCCCATGTAAAATTTTAAGCAAAATAAAAACAAAAAGTGAAAAGGTGGATTGGTTTGCCCTTGACTCACAAAGCCCACCAAGCATATGGCTTTGCTCATGACACGTTTCACTTTGTGAGTGTTTTGTCGATTCTCTTTAGAATTACATGCTGTTTAAAGTTGCGAGTTTACATGTACCCAATCTCGTTCTTTAATGATAAATTTCGTAATCTCATTAGACATATGAAAAGCCTTATTTCACATTTCTGTTTTCCATCTTATTGTTTTTACTTTTTATGGTGATAAATATAAGGATGGGAGCCTTTACTGATGTGTGAAGAAGGTCAATAAAACTATTCCAGTAAAACCTAAATGTGCCAGTAACAAAATGTCACTGAAGCTTTCATTGACACAAAAATGCAAGTCAGTAAAAATTTGGTTTCTACTGTTGTAAAAGTGGGTGTGGGTGGCAAACGTTATTTCACCACCTAAAAGAGGCGTTCTTTTTATCCACGGGGTTCAAGGCTTTATGCTGCTCGGCTGGCAGCTTACGCATGAAAAAGGTAATGTAAAGAAAATGAAACAAAAAAGTTTCAAACATTTATTACTACTGTTGCTGCAACTAGGTTACTTAGGTAATCTCTTTGTTTTTCAAAATTACAATAGGTACTGGTGTAATGAATGTTAATCAATTAAGTCTTGTTTTGGACGACCAAATGATAAATTTCCATTTGATTAGACAGCATATATATTTAGCATGGGAATAAGATTTGTCGGAGTAGAACCCCTCATCATAAGGGTTGGCTTAAGTGGCGGAGCTAGAAAAAAAATTCTAGAAGCTTTTCACAGTCTTTTATGTTTGAAAGGCATTCATATGCATAACATAGCAAATATTTAAAGATGTTAATTTGAAAATAAAGAAACCTTGATGGGGTTGTATATTCCGCCTCTGGTTGACTAGAAGCCTTTGAGTTAAAGCAAAGTCAAAAGTTCAATACTTAAGCCGCACTTGGATGATACTTAAAATATAATTTTGGAGGCAAAACACCATTTTAGGGAGCTGATATAACCACACTCAAAACTGAGCTTGTGAAACAACCAGTTTCTAAAATGGTGTTTTCAATGTCCAACATGTAAACCAGATCCTAAAAGCAAATTAAAAAGAAAAAATCAAGTTTTAATAAAACCTGGTTTTCATATGACCACTTTTTCTTTTGGAGTGTTATACAAACACTATCTTGGAGTTACAGTCATTGATAGTACAAATTTGAAGCATAATTGAGATGGTAGTACAAGTGAGGACATCAGGCAGACATGGTCTGGTTAGATAAGTGGTCAGGATAAGGCGGGTAGCAGCCTATAACTAAACAACCCACACTCGAGCTCCAGCCTGGCCCAGATCGGCCCGATTAATATCAAAAAATATATATATATATAAAATAATATATAAATATAATAAAATTGACATATAATTATATATAATAATAAAATAATATTAAATACAAAATTATCGGGCTTAGTCGAGCTGAGTCAAACCCACTCGAGCTGACTTGATAATTGGGCCCAGGCCCGATTCGGGTCAGTTACCCGGTCCGGTGCCCCAGGAGAGTTGAGATTCAATAAAAGGCAAACACAATATCCAATTTCCCAACATCTAAATCCAATTGACCTGTGGTCTGATTGACTCTGTCCAACTTGAATAGATACAAGATTTGACTTGAACCCCTCTTTCAACATCATTCGGTCAAGTGTCACTAGTCAATCTCTGCCATGTTTGGTTTCCTCGTGCATGACAAAGTTTGTCAGATATTTTTTCACACCATTTCAAAACAGCCCATGGTAGCTAGGGATGTCAATGGAATGGGTTAGAATCATATATTATTCCTTTGGTATTTAATTTTGTCAAAATGGCTTCCTCAGTATTTGATCCAAACAGGTGCGAAGCCAGAAATTTTTCATGACAGTGGCTGAATTAAAATTTTTAAATTTTGATTATGACGGAAATATCATTTTTCAAAATTTTTGTATGGAACAACTGAAATTTTCTATAATTTATATATGATATATTTTTTTGAAAAAAAAATTGAGTGGTACCAAGGCCCAAGGGGTCCTACCTTGACTCAGTCCCAATATCCAAACTATTATATTGACGTCCCTATTGATACTACGAGTATTTTTTAGATATCTGATGTGGGACCCACAAGATAAACAAATACAAAACAATACAAGACTAGGCAATTGTGCACAAAAATAAGAATTTTAGTACTTAGTTATCCAAAACCTCCAATTTGAGGCCCGATTTTCTTTGGGACCTCCGGCCTCAAGTGGATCAGAGACAAACACCCCTCTCGATGTGTCGAACTAATGATCTCATGTCCTATATTAAGCCTGAATTATTGAATTATATACGAACTCGGCTGGGCATTGTGTTGGACTTGGGTCATCAAAATGACCCTTAGGCTTAGATTAGTGAATAATTTATCGGGCCAAGACAGGCTAGGTCATGGAGGGTCGTTGGGGCCTTTGTAAATGTTCTTATGTACATAAAGATCTCCAAGATTGTTGTCATGTATACAAACTTATACATTTTTATAAGGATTGTACATCTCACCAAACCTAGTCAAGAAAGTGGTCCTATGCTCAAGTTTAATTGGGTCTGGCCTGGTCCGATAACTTGCCAATCAAGAGGACAGATTGGGCTTTAGTCGGACAGGGCTCCCCTACCTAGTCATTCTAGGTCTCGTGCCAAGCCTTTATTCAATAAATGAAAAGTTTTTTCTGATTGTTGAAAGATGTGCTCTAATAAAACAGGGTGCACACACTTTGATTTTAATGCATTTTTTACATTTTTTTTGTCCTTGTTTTAATTTTTAAGTTCTTTTGCGATTAACAAAACGAGTAAAAATGATAAAAAGGATAAATACTGTTGATGTATTCGGTAAATCAAAGATCAAAACTATTTTTCCGGTGATCGATAGGTGGCTTGAGGCAATCTGGTTCAAGATCATGTTCTCTTCTGTTATTAAATAAAAATTATTAGTGGACGCATTATAAACTGTTGTTAATTATTAATTTAAGCTATCAAGTAACATTCAACACGTAACAACAAAGAAATCCCTTATATATATATCAATACATACATATATAATTAAAAAAATATTTTTGACAGATTTCTGAATATTTTTTATTAAATTTATCAAATAAAAGGTTAGGCACTTTTGCTAATGTATAAAAAAAATTTAGCTACAATCTTTTTCAATATTTCTTTACGATATTATTAACTTTTGTTTTTACAATTTTTACAAAGTGTGACTTTGATTAACAATAGAAATAATTGCTTTCATAAATTTGAAAAAAGTAAGAAGGGGAAGAATCTTTGAAATGCTATAATAATAGGACGGCTGTATAGTTTGACCTTATTCTATAAAGTATGACGTCAAATGTAGAATGACCATAAAAAAAAAGCCATGTTAAAATCCAGGAGAAAATCAGAAAACTTATGGTAGAAGATCAAGCTCGAGTAAATGAAAAATATTTTGCATTCAATGATAATAAAAAAAAGAAATGGAACAATCCTTAACTAAAAGAGCAACTTTGGATGTACGACTGCTATATAATGGAATGCTGCGGCTGCGCACTATCAACACTATGGTAGTTTCGGCCACAAGTCAAAACAAAGATATGGAAAAGCAATGAGAAAGAAACAAGCCAGACCAAGTTAAGAAAATGGAAAAGCTGAAAAAGCAGTAACTGAGAAAGGTGAAGTAATCTTGATCGACAGGTATTTCAATCAACATTACTTATCGCCCAAGTCTTTCATCGTTTCCTGCATCATTGTAACTCCTTTGTCCTTTTATTCACTTGCTCATGAAAAATGAAATAGATGCATGAAAAAGAAGAAAAAGCAAACAGTTGATTCAAGATCTAATGTTGAGATAGAGCTATCACGCAGTAGATGGCATCTTTCAAGCTTTGGCATGCTTGCCCGAATGTCAACAGCTCTCAGAAGGCCTTCGACTGAGGGCATGACCTCTTCCTGCAAACGAAAGAAAATGAAAAGCAAACCCTTAAATCAAGATAGCACAAGGTAAGGTCCAAAATGAGGTCATTACCTGTTACTAACATATTCCTATCCTACGTTACCCTTGGCTCAAAATGGACAGTGTGGAGTGATTCAATCAATGGATCGTCAAACAGTGTCACACATCGATCTTGACTAAACCCAATAAGAGGCACCCTATGCTCCAAAGAATACTAAAAGGCCTGCAAAAATTTAATGTGAGGAGAACAGGTTCAGCATGAGAAAGATTAGTAATTATATGCAGAAATAGCTGTCTGCAGAATAGATAAAGAAGAAAACAGCAGAGAAACAAGTACAGAAAAATATCCCTTGTGTTAGAGTAATCATATCCTATCTACCTAAGCATGTACAGTTACTCGGTGCCATTGAAAATGAAATGTTAAGTCACTACAAGAGGTTTGTGATCAACATGGTTGCACTCCTACACTGGCAGATGGAATAGTTCATAATTATGGACTGAAATTTGACAATGACTTGGGTTCCACATACGAACTACTGCTGTTTTTGAACCACATCTCTTACATAGAGTTTGAGGTTTTGAATATTTAGAAAAGCTTGGGAATGTTATCCAGCAGATCATATTTTTTTGTACCAGAATAATTTTTCTCCATCAGGTTCTTGTTCAAGATCGTAGATATCAATGATTCAAGGCTTTCTAGATCCTTGCGACTTATAGATTATTGCAATCAATTCTCAAGGTTAACAAATGTTTTGCACTGTCGGTGGGCGAAAGATTATAAGGATTTTTTGTATAAAAAATTCTCACCCGACCTAGAATTATTCTTTGGACTTCGAACATCCATGTGTACAAACCACTGGCTGTCGAATAAAATAACGGTAGACAGGGTAACTATCCTCTCTTCCAATAAAACCCTAAAACCATCAAATATGCTCATAATCCATACCTTTAAATCCAAAGAGAGTGATGGCAAGAGAAAGACCACAACTTATCTGTTTGTTGAGGCTTGACTAGTAAGTATCAAATTCAAATAACAAGCAGTGAATGAGAGTTGAATTTTGAGAATACACAACTTTAAACATTACAAGGAGAGGAATGCCTGCGGGAATTGAATAAATGAGAATAAATGACATGCCATATCTAACCCCTCCTATTTAACCAGCTATTCTACACCTCCACTTTCTCTAGATTAAAAATATGGATTCTGATTATCTTTCATGGTTTTAAGTTTTTGTTTGAAAAGGGGCTGTTCTTCCTTTTCCTTTCTTTTCCATTGCTCCTCTTGAGAGTCTACTTTCCAAGTTCTTGGAAAATCTACTAACCCGGCTATTGGGAGCAGTTCGCGATCTATGGCTGGGAATCTTGCATGTAGGGCTGCACAACAAGGAGAGCCACTTGGGCTCGATTTGTACACGCTTGAAAAAGCTCGGCTCATTCTCGACTTGTTTATAAACGAGCTATGTTGGAACTTACAAAGATACTTGAAACAATAAACAAGTTGAGTTCCAGTTCGACTCGTTTATACTCACCTTGACTCGCAAACCAACACTCTACATAATATTCCCAAAATCCATACCTTTAAATCCAAAGAGATCAATGGCAAAAGAAAGACCACAACCTATCTGTTTGTTGAAGTTTGACTAGTAAGTATCAAATTCAATTAACAAGCAGTGAATGGGAGTTGAATTTTGAGAATACACAACTTTAAACATTACTAGGAGAGCAATGCCTGCAGGAATTGAATAAATGACATGCCATATCCCCTCCTATTTAACCAGCTATTCTACACCTTCACTTTCTCTAGATTAAAAACATGGATTTTGCGCATCTTTAATGGTTTTAAGTTTTTGTTTGAAGAGGGGTTATTCTTCCTTTTTCATTCTTTTCCATTGCTCCTCTTGAGAGTCTACTTTCCAAGTTCTTGGAAAATCTAGTATAACCCGGCCCTTGGGAGCAGTTCCCGATCTATGGCTGGGAATCTTGCATGTAGGGCTGCACAACGAGGAGAGCCACTTGGGCTCGACTTGTACTCGCTTGAAAAAGCTCGGCTAGTTCTCGACTTGTTTACAAACGAGCTATGTTCGAACTTACAAAGATACTTGAAACAATAAACAAGTTGAGTTCCAGTTCGACTCATACTCACTTTGACTCGCAAACCAACACTCTACATAATATTGCCAAAATCCATACCTTTAAATCCAAAGAGAGCAATGGCAAAAGAAAGACCACAACCTATCTGTTTGTTGAGGTTTGACTAGTAAGTATCAAATTCAATTAACAAGCAGTGAATGAAAGTTGAATTTTGAGAATACACAACTTTAAACATTACAAGGAGAGGAATGCCTGCAGGAATTGAATAAATGACATGCCATATCTAACCCCTCCTATTTAACCAGCTATTATACACCTCCACTTTCTCTAGATTAAAAACATGGATTCTGGTTATCTTTCATGGTTTTAAGTTTTTGTTTGAAGAGGGGCTGTTCTTCCTTTTCCTTTCTTTTCCATTGCTCCTCTTGAGAGTCTACTTTCCAAGTTCTTGGAAAATCTACTAACCCGGCTCTTGGGAGCAGTTCGCGATCTATGGCTGGGAATCTTGCATGTAGGGCTGCACAACAAGGAGAGCCACTTGGGCTCGATTTGTACTCGCTTGAAAAAGCTCGGCTCGTTCTCGACTTGTTTATAAACGAGCTATGTTGGAACATACAAAGATACTTGAAACAATAAACAAGTTGAGTTCCAGTTCGACTCGTTTATACTCACCTTGACTCGCAAACCAACACTCTGCATAATATTGCCAAAATCCATACCTTTAAATCCAAAGAGAGCAATGGCAAAAGAAAGACCACAACCTATCTGTTTGTTGAGGTTTGACTAGTAAGTATCAAATTCAATTAACAAGCAGTGAATGGGAGTTGAATTTTGAGAATACACAACTTTAAACATTACAATGATAGGAATGCCTCCAGGAATTGAATAAATGACATGCCATATCTTACCCCTCTTATTTAACCAGCTATTCTACACCTTCACTTTCTCTAGATTAAAAACATGGATTTTGCGCATCTTTAATGGTTTTAAGTTTTTGTTTGAAGAGGGGTTGTTCTTCCTTTTTCTTTCTTTTCCATTGCTCCTCTTGAGAGTCTACTTTCCAAGTTCTTGGAAAATCTAGTATAACCCGGCCCTTGGGAGCAGTTCGCGATCTATAGCTGGGAACCTTGCATGTAGGCTGCACAACGAGGAGAGCCACTTGGGCTCGACTTGTACTCGCTTGAAAAAGCTCAGCTCGTTCTCGAATTGTTTATAAATGACTCATGTTCGAACTTACAAAGATACTTGAAACAATAAACAAGTCGAGTTTGAGTTAGACTCGTTTATACTCACCTTGACTCGCAAACCAACACTCTACATAATATTGCCAAAAACGGTTCACAGAATCACTGGTTTTAACTTTTAGGGAAAAATCAAATTTTCACAAGTAACATGAGTTAACACTTTATAATCACCCCAAATTTTTCAAGATTCTATATTTAACCTTTTTCAAACATTTCATGATAACTTTACAGCAACCTTCAAGCATTTTCGGCTTCAAACACTTCAATTTCTCTTAATTATGGCCAATTTCTAATTTTATTTGTCTATCAACAATATTTGGGCTTATTTGGATCTTTTCAGATTTTGGACACAAAGCCCAATCTCAATTTAGACTTATTCTATAATTGAAACTGGGATCCGGGTCAAAAACTCATATAGAAGCCTAAAACAAATCCTAAGATCCAAAACAGAGCCCTAGATCCAAATTTACATCAACATACTAGCCCCAAATCCAAAATAGATCCCTAGATTCAAACCACCATTTTTTTTCTAAAACTAAACCATATTTAATCATTTCAACATTTGTCTCAATATATTTTATCTAGACTTGAACACACGTGCATGTTGGATTTAGTATAACATTTCAAATGTTGGAATGTGCAAAGGAAGAGACCTGTTCTTGGAAGGGTTAGCTCAAATAAAGGCATTCAGAACGGCCGGACCTCCTACCGACGGGCGAGTGCCTTTCTCTTTTATTTTAAAATAAAACATCATTTTTTTGAAGCACTCCAAAGACTAAAAGAAATTTTGAGGATGCAAACACACTTACACGAGTTAAACAAGTTAATGCAGGCACAAATTGATGCTTACACAAGTTAATGCCTAAACAAGTTAAGTAGGTTAAGCGAGGAGTTGGAGCTCAATTTTTGTGTAGTCGAGTCGAGCTCAAGCTTGTTATAAAGAGCTTGACTCGAGTTCAAGCTCAAGTTTTTTGAGCCGAGTCGAACTCGAGCTGGCCAAGCTCAAGCTCGACTCGGCCCGTGTGCAGCCCCACTTGCATGGACAGAAGATGAATGGATAAGGCTTTGAAATTCAACCGTGTCTCACATTTTTGCCTCCCTAGGGCACCGTGTCCTTTATGTATATTTGAGATCATTGGTTCGAGAAAAAAAAATTGATCTGAGATATTCGGTGAAGTTCTAATGAAAAATGCTGATGTTTCGCTAATTTCACCAAATATTTCAAATCATTTGCCTCATACCAACTATCCCAAATATACAACATGATTTATCAATTTTATTATTGAACTTGGGGTGATAATTGTACAAGGATATTACAATTCAAGTATATTTATTAGTGACTCCATTAGTTCCAATAAGAAACATTTCGTTTCGCTGCTGCACATCAATTTCTTCACTTTGATGGCCAATTTAGGACACATTCATTCGTCTAACTGATTTTATTATGTCGTCTTTTTTTTTCTGCATATTCGAATTAAATTTACTGTTAATTTTGTTAATTAATTTTAGTTCCTTTTGGCTTCAATGGTAGTTATTGTCCCTAGTTTTTAGCCACGATCTGAAAGTTGATTTGGGGTTAAAACCTAGTGACCACCACCTACCATCAATAAGCCTAGGGTTCAGGCCGGGTATACGGGTAGGCCTTGGACTCGGGTTTCGGATGTCTGGCCCGCCCAATGCCTAGGCCTAACCACCAATTAAAGTCCTTTCACAAGGAACTTTGAAATAAACACCATGAACTGTTTTTGTGCTGTAAACTCTTGTTAATTACATTACATCTGTTTTTTATTAACATAATGCACTTAAAAAAGAAAAACAAAATATAAGGTTAAAATAACAATCATAGGTTAAAGGCACCAAGAGCGGAGTCAGTCATTTTTTGTTGAGGGGAGTTCAAAATTTTGACAGGAACCAAAATATCATTTTTTTTTTAATTTTTATATAAATAGATTTTTGAAAAATTTACATATAAAATTTTAAAAATTTGTTTTTTAGTGGGAGCAGGGAACAACATTAAAATTTTTATTGCCGGCTTACTTTTCCCCTAGTAAAATTCAAATAAAAAAAAAAGTGAAAACAAAAGTTTTTTATATGCTAGCATGTTTTGATGGATCCATTGACATTTTTTTAATAATAATTTTCAGCATCTCAGGTAACATATGGTTTTGAGTCTCGCATCTAACATTTCTGAAAACAGGATTTAACGTTTTAACGTTTTAAGTTGTGCTTCACTCACGTCAGCGCCACTGGAAATCAATTAGTGGATATCCAATAGAACCGTTTCGAAAAAATAAGACATGGAAAAACTTTTAGTATCTGATTCAAAAATCAGATCAGATTCAGATTTAAGAAAGGACATCTGATTGAATTCAGATTTAAATATATATAGATATCGGTTGGATTTGGATACGGATTCGGATGAGTTTTTTTTTATAATAAATGTTTATATTTAATGATCCTTACAATTTCGAGTGGGGGTCATGGCCCTTGCCATCCCCTTGGCTCGGCCCCTGAGCTTAAAGGACTATAAGTTAAAGAAAAAGTTCAATTCTTAGAATGTGTTTGCATTACTTTTAAAACAAAATTTTGGAGGCAAAATACCATTTTATTATGGCGTTTTAGGCATATTTACATGATACTCAAAACTGAGCTTGTGAGAAACCCACTTTTGTTAAAATGGTGTTTTTAAACTCGAAAATGTAAACCAGATTCCGGAAACTAATTAAAAAACTAAGTTATGGTAAAATAGGACTTAAATTATAATCAGATTCAGAATCTAGATTATATTCTGAATCATATTCGAAATGTTCAGTCTCAAATGTACATAAATATCTAAAAAGCACTTCTTCATTTGGGAACTAAGGGTAATTTCATATATGATATGCCAATATACCTTAGCCAAAAAGCTCGGCATGAGCATAGGCTCCTTCATTTGGGAAATAAGGTAAGGTTTATCCACTTCTTCTTGTTCACTCGTCCATATACCACTTACCACTCATGGTACTAACGAGGGGGGTTTCCCGCCCATATCTAATCAGATTTAGAATCTATATCAGATTCGCTTCAAATTTCAGATTCCAGTTCAGATATAAATGTGAAAAAATAGATTCAGAATGTAAAATCCAACTATGTGAATATCTAAAAAAGCAAAAACAGTTAATGATATTATCATTTTCCAATATGACCCATTGACATATCTACCTAATATGTCTATGGAGGTCATTGATTTCTTTCTCAGACCAAGGACTCGATCCAGTTTTGAAAAAAAAATATCTTCATGAAACAATGGTAGAAACCAATAGTCATCCAGTTTGAGAGAGTAAGAAAGCCATAAAGGATGGCATCAAGTATGGATGGACACATGAAAAACCAAGCTAAAATCAAAGAGAAAAGATGAACAAAGTATTTATGGTAGAAGATCATGGTGCCATAAATACAAAATATTTTGCATTTAATGTTAGAAAAAAAGAAGTTACAACTGCTCCTTAACATAAAGGGCAATATTAGATGCATGACTTCTATACAAAGACGAGTTGCACACTTATCAACCCCGAGGTAGATAGTTGTAACCTTCCATGTATGTAAGTGATTAAACACTAAATGCTGGCATTTCTTCTTCTTTCCCAATCACAATCATCGTTCTGTCTAATATACCATCTAGGGGTGCAGCAAGAAATTTTTAACTAAGGGGCACACGCTAAAATTTTAAAAGGTACCAATATCAAAATTAAGAACATTTCTCTCAAATATCAATTTAAAAATATGATTTTTTGTGGGTNCAATGAACACGAATTAGGAATGTAATAAAAATTAGCAATTGAAACATATCAATAAACTCTTTGAGTTGAGATGCCATACAAGCATTACACAAACCAACCTTAAATCGTTTAAAGGAACAAAGGATCAAACTCTCACCTACATGGATTACATATGGTATCTTCTTCTTCGATGTACATTAGCAACAGGGGTATTGGGGCTACACTATTTACCAGGTGAATGCCTGAAAACTTTACACTTCCCAGGGACCGACAAAAGTGTTGCTGCCACAGGCTCCGTCGTGAAATTTTCTTCCTGGCGATTCACCTTTTTTTTTTTTTTTTCCTGAGCCATCGCCATGCTTCCGGAGGCCTTTTGTCGGTCCCTGGGAAGTGTAAAGTTTTCAGGCATTCACCTGGTAAATAGTGTAGCCCCAATACCCCTGTTGCTAATGTACACCGAAGAAGAAGATACCATATGTAATCGATGTAGGTGAGAGTTTGATCCTTTGTTCCTTTAAACGATTTAAGGTTGGTTTGTGTAATGCTTGTATGACATCTCAACTCAAAGAGTTTATTGATATGTTTCAATTGCTAATTTTTATTACATTCCTAATTCGTGTTCATTGACTTCACCCTACTTGGACCAATTGGTTCCTCATATTATGACAATGATACCGTCGCTTATTGTACAGTCTCCTTCCTTCTCTCTTTCATGGGACTCTGAACCGAACATGCTCTGGGCTTTTTAAACCAAACACACTTAAGGTCAGAACACCTCTTCCTCCCAATCGGATCTTAAAATCTATGCTATTGAAATCTCAGTCTTTGTAAATTGTGGATATCTCAAAACACACCTTTTTATGTAGTCTCAAATGTAAGATCCAAGGCTATCAAACACAACCTTAAGTGTCCAAGAATCCAATCCGCTTTCCATTCCACATGGCAGATCCAGAAAAATCTCTCACATTTTTTTGGGGTACCAGAAATCTTGTCCACGTATCATTGGCTCAGATTGCCTTTGGATGTTTTGCTCCAAATAATTCCATTGCTAGTTTTGTGAACCATTGGACTATCCTTGGGTCCAAGTAGTTGTTTTTAGAGATGTCAATATATCTGATTTGAATCTAATATCCAACCGAACCGATCTGAAAAATCGGCTATGAAAAAGAAAATTAATATCCAATTAAGAAATCAGATCGGATTCGGATTTAATGAATGACATCTGGTACGGATTCAGATCAGATTCATTTTAAGACAAATATGATGTATATAGTTTATTACATTTTGAAAATTGGCAAAACCCTGGTTCAAATTTTGGATTCCAAATCGAATATGAATATAAACATTGGATTTTCGATATGACTTCTCTTTATTTGTATTCAAATCCGAATTTGAATCAGAATATATGAATATCCGAAAAACCAGATATGATTAAGAGTATATCTGGTCCAAATCCAATCTGTTGACATCCATAGTTGTTTCTCTCCTTTTGTTCATGGATCCATATGCAATTAATTGATTAATTTTTCTTCTGTTGAGGAATGGTGTTTGAATGCCTAAAACTTTCCCATGAAAATTAGACTCATGGTGAATGCATGGAATTGGAATTGGATTCTATTGGGTTTGCTTTAGATATATACCTAATTTTGGATATAAGTCGGATGTGATATCGTATCATGCCTAAGATCCATCAGATCCATATTACACCCACATAAGCCTAAGGTCTGATGGGAATAACTACATTTGTCAAAATTCGTTCTATCATGATGTGTGACATCACAATAGAATGAATTTTGACAAATGTAGCTGTTCCCATCAGATCTTTGGTAGGATATGATTTATGTAAGGAATATGGATCTGATCTGACCTATCGGATTCCGTACTTGTGTTTTTTGGAAAACGTGCTATATAATATATATTTTTGTTTCAGACAGTGAAGTACATTTATAAGTATTGTTTTTAAATTTTAAAATCAAACATCAAGGTAAAAATGATTTTCTGAAACATGAACATAGTATTTTAATTTGGGGGCTGTTATATGGAAACCAAAATCCTCCTGCCATCAGAATTACTCTCTTACGTGCAGTCTGATGCATATGCATGGGGCTGTGTGTGTGAGAGGCGCGAGCATCTAGAGAGAAAAAGAAATTCATGTTTTTTCCTCTTTTTATCTCTCTCTCTCCCTCTCTCTCTCTCTCTCTCTCTCTCTCTCTCTCTCTCTATATATATATATATATATATATATATATATATATATATATATATATAACATGAATCAGTCAGGTCCCATACTACTCATACTGCATAAGTCTCTCATGAAATCTCAGTTTGTTGAATTCTCAAAGCTGCAACTCTCCATGCTGCACTGTAGGCTACCGATGCACATGTGGAAGTAAAGCAAGGGTGGCACCCCAAGACACCAAAGCAGACTCTGTACTTGAGGAGAACCGGGGATTGGGTGGAGGCTTCAGCTTTCTTTCTAAGTGGTAGGATGAAATACTCATCTGCTTACCCAAAAAGACTTGCTGTTAATAAGCACATCTGTTGGTAAAAGGATAAAACCACAGTGCTACTCAAGTAAGACTTTTTTTTTTTTTTAAGGTACTCTTAGGCAGCGAGCCCAAGCTAAAACAATCAAATTTATTTCTTCTTATGACAACTTGAGATCATTTGCAAGTCTATATTGTTTACCATAACTTGGCGGAGCCCGAGGATGGCAGTCCCACATTTATATATATATATGTAAGAACATGTCATGTCCACATGAGTTGTGTGAGACTTGTGTAGCCATGGGCTCAAACCAATGTCTCATGAAATGGATTTTGGTAGGTTTCTTGGAACCAAAATTATGACATAGGGCTATTGGCCTCGTTTTGAATTGACAATTTACTGTTTAATGTGGTAGGGTACCTTTTGAACTCTCCTCTCTCTCTCTCTCTCTCAATCATCTTTTTTTTTTTCTTTTGGAGTAAGTGATATTTCACAATGGTGCAATGGGTGGTGGCTATACAATTAATCAAGATCCAATTACCAATGCTTTATTGAGGTTTGGTTCACCATGAGCACAATAAACAATGTTGGTGAGAATAAATTTTGGTTGTAAACCATGTGAGTAACCCGATCTTATCACTAATTGCATTTTGGTAAACTAGTTTCTCACTAGTAGAAGTGTTAGTTGCTAAAAAACATGGCTGCCGACTAGATATTAGCCAGGTTTCCTGTTCTTTCCACTTGTTCTTGCTTCTTCACCTTGTCTACATTAGCATCAGTGGCCGAGCCAGAAAATTTTATCAAAAGGAAACTAAACTTAGTTGGGTTTGGTGTCTATGGGGCATTGACGTGGGTTTCATGTGGACCTATGTCACAATGGTACGGGTACGGGTTCGGGTACGGGTACGGGTACGGCATTTTTTAAAATCATGGTACGGGTACGGCGACTATTATATATAAAAAATAATTATTTTATATAATTAAACCACAAGTTGTAACAAAAATGTCAATAAAAAGAGGCTCATAATGAATAAATTGTCATTTTTTCATTTTGTTAATGAAACTTCTGATGTTAAAGTAAAACAAAAAAACAAAAAAAAATAAAAAATAAGTAATTTTTTTAAGTTATAATGTAGTTTGGATCTGGATCCAACTCGGATCCAGATCCAAACGTACCCAGCCGTACCGGCGTACCGGTACGCCATACCGCCGTACCGGTACGTGGTACGCCACTTTAGTGGCGTACCACTGTGACTTAGATGTGGACATTACATTTGGCTAGACCCAAATCCAACTCCTTCGTAATAAAGTATTTGTGGGACTAGACCCAAATCCAACTCCTTCGTAATAAAGTATTTGTGGGACTAGACCCAAATCCAACTCCTTGGTAACAAAGTATTTGTGGGACTGATGTTGGCGAGCGTGGGCAGTGTCCCACACCTAGCTCCGCTACTGATTGGAATTGGGTTAGACAAGAAATGAGGGTCCAAGGAAATGGACAAAAAGTACTAATAAACCAGTCCTCATGTTCTTTGATCAATCTCTAGAAAATGTTGCTTAGAATGCCGAATGTTGCTGAATAGCTAAAAATAAAAAATTTGCCACTAAAATTGCTATAAACTATTGTTGTAGCACGATTAACTGTTTGTTTTTCTATAAAATCATTGTTAATGCTTATTTGGTGACTCCATTTTAGCGCAAATTTTAATTTTTAGTTATCTGCTGCATTTTGTATACGGTAGATTTGAGAAATAAGAACTTAAAAAAAAAAACAAGAATAGGAAACCAAAAAATTAGGAGAGATCATGAGTTTTTTTTTCACTCGTTTTCTTTATTATTGCAAGAGTGATGCATCCAGACTTTTACCACTTGAGATCATTTAGAAGTTCATATTGTTTATCAATAATCTGAAGGGAAAACCATGGATTGTGTAGCTAAACTTGAATGACATTCATTAAAAGTTTCAAACCACTTGTATTAATATTATTTATGTTGTTGTTGCTATTAGGTTGATTAGAAGTCCATTAGAAGACATCATTACAAGTACAACTTCATGAACACACTTCTGCCATGCATTAGTGAATGCTGCTTTTTACCAACGTCTTTCTATGGACATCAATCAAAATTGATATTCACCTCCGGACGTTGGTAAAAGTTTCATTCATCGACGTATTTTCCGGGTGTCACTGAATCCATCTTTTTTTTTTTTTTTAGTGATGGGCTCCGGTGTCGTGGATGTCAATCGATTACGTCTTGTTTTAGACGACCAAATTATAAATTGCCATTTAATTTGACAACATATATTTTTCTGGAATCAACCAAGTAAGGGAATTAGATTCCTCGAGCTATTTTTTATGGTGCAGAACACAAAATTATGCGGGTTGGCTTAAGACCATTAAGTTAAAGGAATTAAACCCATCAATTCAATACTTGGGCGTTAAGGCCTTTATGCATTAACTCGTTTGGCGTTAACTTAACTTAACTTGTGACGCTTTGTTTCTACCCTAAATGTTAAAACCGGTGAACCAGCTTTGGCAGTATTATATAAAGTACCGGTTTGCGAGTCGAGTCGAGTATAAATGAGTTGAGTTCCGGAAACAAATACAAAATAAAACAAGATTTCAAAATTGTGCAAAAAAAAATGTGAATTATTAGAACTTATGTATCCAAAACCTCCAATTTAAGACCCGATTTTCTTTGAAAGTGGGGTCTCACCTCTGACCTTATGTACCTTGGAGACAAATAAAGGCCCCTCTCAATGTATCAACCTAGTGATCACATTTCCTATCTTAGGCCTGAATTATTTAATTATGTACGAATTTGAATGGGCTTGAGTCATAAAAATGACCACTCAGGCTTAGATTAGCGGACAATTTATCGGGCCAAGAGAGGTTGGGCCATAGAGGCTCGTTGAGGCCTTTGTAAATGTTCTTATGCATACGAAGATTTCTAAGATTGTTCCTATGTATACCGAAAAATGCCTGCAGATGGTTAGGCCCTCAACCCTTATTGATAATGAATGAAATATTTACAGCAAAAAAAAATTATAGGATCCCAAGATGGGGATGGAGACTCGTTAAACATTTGCATCTGCAACAACATCCCAATCTGCTAGGAGGTCCTTCCACTCTTTAGAGTGGTTACCTTCATCTACCAAGAAAAAAAGACTAGCTATGGCACTTGCTGGGAACATGTTGTCAATTTGTAAAGATTCAAGATTATGTCCAATAATGCCATATTTTTCAATCAACTTAGGGTATCTTCTAGCAGCTTTGTTGATCCATTGTAGCCATTGCTTGTTGTTGGCCTGGATAACTATTGGTTTATATTCTTGAGTGACTACCTCTAAACAAAAATTCAACAGCCAAGTTTCACCCATAGTGACTGAAGGCTTGGACCACCTAACTACTGCAAAGGGAATGGAGCCACTTCTCAACTTAACCGTAGCAGCTAACCCGATAATGTTGTTCCTCTCTCACGTGACAATCTGGATTATCGCCCGGCTATCCCTCTTCTGGCTCCATCCTTCCATCCATATTCCTGTAAGTGACCACATTCTCAGACATTTCATAGAGTGATCATCTGCCTCCATGCTAAAAAAGAACTCCATGCACCGATCCCATGCCCAATTTTCCGTAAATCCTCTATTTTTCAGGTGTCATGCCTCAACTGGTTTCTGAGTCGCCTAACACACCAAGCCAAAATGTGGAAGATGATTAATCTGCATTTATGCAAAAACTTGTAACCTTTTCTCTTCTTCCCCCAAGCCTTTAGTGGATCCTCTAGGGAGAGGCCATGAACCACATCGGGAAGACAAAACCTTGCACACGCCCTCCACCACTATGCAACCAGTAATCAAATGGGTGACTGATTCCCTTGCGTTTCGACAAAGGGAGCACATGGATGCCAAAGAGATTCCTCTCTTCTGCATATTGTTGCCTGTCAGCAACTTCTCTTCGCATGCTAGGTATAGCGACCAAGATGCTCTTGGAGGCCCAAACCAGACCCAAATAGTTTTCCTCCAATGTTCAACCTAACTTTTGGAACGTAGATATTGCCAGATTTCATGCCTAGAAGTTCCTTGCCCTTTCCAAACAATCTCGTCTGCATCTTCTTCAACCAAAGATTCAGGGAAAGCAGGTGTGTGCCAGGAAACATACGTTGTACTAGAGCTTTCACCTTATTGTACAATGAGGTCACCATTTGGTAGATCGCAGTATTAGGCTAAGCCATGCATGTTCACCTCTAGTAAATGAGGACTTCTATTAAGTACACATTCCAGCCATTGGCCTTTCCAAAACTTAATTGTTGTTCCACTCTTGACTTTTCAGTACAAAATCAGAAATCTCAATACATGACACTTAGACTTGTGGGAGGGTACTCTCTTACAAGTAAACAAGCGTAAGCAAAGGATTCAACATAAGCAAAGAAAGTACATTGCAAATCAAAGCAAAGGACTGTACAGACTCTTAGACACAGGAGAACACTACGATCACATTGAAAAATTTCATAGTACTCTTAGATTGGAACAAACAATTAATCCGACACCCCGTGAGAGAGTGAGATATTAGAGTAACTTCTGCTTCGTCCCACATCACCAAAATCCTAGCCCATTCCCCTTCAAAGCCCACATTAGACAAAATGCGATAGTAAGGAAATTTAAGTTGAAATTTGATCATACCTTCTATAGACAATTTGGGATCAACAAGGATTGTAATTGCATGTTTAATTATGGAGAGCAGCATAGTGAGATTCCGCTGCAACGCTTGGCTCGCCACTCCGCGTATGTTCCAGCTAACTATCTTCATATACCACCGAGGCCATATCCAGGTCAGCTCTATCCTTTGTCCCTCGCAAAAGGACTGGAGAACATGCATACACTTCTTCCTTCATGGAGACAGTCACTTGTACATCATAATCTA